>DWJQ01000011.1:0-25085 GCA_018248915.1 Hesperia meskei straton | reverse complement strand
GTGAGGCTTTTGTACAACAGACCAAATTTTTTTGGCGTTTTTAAACATAATGGCACGGAACCTTTTGTGCGCGAGTCCAACTCGCACTTGGCCGGTTTTTTTTCACTTTATTAGGGTCAACAAACAGTTAACAACAGGGCTTATTTAAGTAATAACAAAATAATAAAATCTTATTACATCGCTAACCAGCACCGTAGACCATAAATTAATTATGATATAAACTAGTACGTACTTACTTCTCATTAATGATGATTGTATCACTTTTAGTTAGCATTTACTTTAGTGATCGTTCACTATGAATATCGTGAGGAAACCTGTATAGTACTCCGAAAAGTAGTCTACAGCTTGATGAAGTCCATCAATTTGCACTAGGCCTGCCTTGTATACAATCGCCTGTACCTTTCACTTTGGTAATCTTGCGCCCAGAAGTGGAGCATTGAGTTACAATAATAACTCAATGCTCCACTTCTGGGCGCAAGTTTAAAACAAATAAGTTTAAAACACTTCGTAGGACATAAATAATCCTACAACTGTAAAAAATCAATTCATTCGTTTGTCTATTAAACAACGATTTACATGGAATTAGTTTGTTCAAATAAGAACCATCCTGGAATACTAATGAGGATGACTGCCGTCCTTTGGAAATAAATGCTCAACAATGAAAGTAGGCCGCTCCTGATTTATATTTAACATGCGAAATCTTTAGTGTTCACTCCAATGGTCGGGTTTTCCAGGGCTTTGTACTTACGATACTGTATAGGGGCCATCTATAAATAATGTCTTAAGTGACGCCCCTTTCCATCCTTGTCACGTTACAAATGTGTAACCCCATCCTCTATGACGTCACATATCTAATTGTAACAGTTTGGCGTAGGAGGTTAAGTTCAGAGTTTAATATTTCAGATTTATATACAGTCTTACAAGGATCTTTTGTCGCGTGGGTGACAAAGACAGCGCCTTACAGGAAAGGCAAACTGAGGCGCTGTTTCTGTCACCCACGCACCAAAAAATGCTTGTAGGACTGTTGTAGGAGTATAGTTACATGTGGCGTCTTTCAGTTTGTAGTCCTGTCACATGATGTCACATTTGACCCCCTCATTCATCTTTAAACCTTTAACGTAAATACAGTAAAGTACATAGTATACGTATTAAACTTCTATATCATGGAACACGATTATCTTAAATCAGTGTAAAATGCTTAATTTCAATACAGTACCAAAATAATAGTAAAATTACGTTCTTCTTTGTCGTTAGATGTGATGTTTCGTTGATATGAAGTTCTACAAGATCGATTCAATATGGCACTCAAGCTGGGAAAATGCAGACTTTGCCTCAAGCTTGGCGACTTCTACTCCATCTTCACGATGGACAACAATTTACAGCTCGCCGAAATGGTTATGGAGTGTACCAAAGTGAAGGTAAGTACAAACAACTTTAACATTCATGCTTACATTATTGAAATACGAATCCAACATATCATCTTTCGAACAGATTCGTGAGCACCATAATGGACGATCGAACTATCTCACGAAGAATTACTATTACTCACTTCAATAATTTCATCAAAAACACCGTATTCAAAGTTATTAAACTCATAATTAGCTAATAAACTAAGTTAAATCGTGTTTTTATCAGTTTGGGTAAATTTGATAAGAATCATTTTAGCGCCTTACTTGTCTTATAGAAGTGTTTCCTAAGGGGATAAACGTTCTCGGCATCATAACCAATGTGGACAAGTTTCAGAATTCCAGAAAGTTCATATAATTGCTAATCATTAATTATTATGAGTGAAAGGTTGTTATATATTTTTACGCATATTTTGTTTTCATCGCAAATGTGGATAATACTGTGTAACTTGTACTAACTTATAAATTGTTGAGTTTTATATTTCATACAAATATTAAAATAAGTATATCTAACAAACATGAATTATTGTGATCAGTGAGTTAAAAATAGAGTGATAATTATAGGTTGTTGAAAATGCCCTTTATCGTGTTACTATGGATGTTATCCTGGTAATTTATAAAATATAGGCATCTTTTAATAATTTCCACTGCAATTTAAGGAAAACCACTTGTCTCTGTCTTGTCGCCTTAACATATTTCTCTCATCTCATAGATTGCCTTTCACAACTCTTTCCATCTCTGGGATGACTATCTGTAATCTTGGTGGCTGATCTTAATAATATGATAGGTCCTAACTACCATGCAAATTGTGAATTATGAATTTTCTATAAATCTATAGATGCATTGCCATCAGTATGTATTCCAACATCTGCTATATCCTTACTACTTACCGTTTTTAATGTGTTGTTTGGTGTTAGTAGATTATCATCTAGGCTTGTCTTATTTAAATTAAATTTTAATTATTTACTGACTAGCTTCCGCTCGCGGCTTCGTCCCCATTGAATTCGTTAATACAGCGAAACGTGGAACGGGGTGCTGCTCCCCTATACTCGCCAAATAATATTCACGCCCAATTTCAGCTTATTGCATGTGGTTTAGATTATTATTTTCATTTTCATTCCATATTTCAGCAATTTAGGGGTTGAGTTTTTGAAAAAATGTCTAGCCTATCTTGGACTTTGCATCATCAATTATTGTTACAGAGAAAATTCATTTAAATCTGTCAAACAGTTTTGATTTTTCATACAAACTTTCATGGCATATTTTGTCTTTTAGAGGTTGATTTTTGAAAAAAATTATGTGACCCCTGGGTTTTAAACTGTCTTTTTCCAATCTACTTTATTTCAATCTGTCAAGCAGTTTAAATTTTTCATACAAACCTTCATTGCCTATTTCAACCCTTTCGGGGTTGATTTTTGAAAAAAATGATGTGAGAGTTGGTCTCACACTATGTTCATTTCGAATTTCATCCAAATAGGGCTGGTAGTTTAGCTGTGAAAGCGTCGCTAACATACAAAGACTTACGCATTTATATTAGTATTATTTACTGATTATATTTTCACAAACATTTTGTCTGCTACTATAGACTCTTTTTCAGTGTATTTGCCTGAATCTACTTTTGTAAGCTAAATAAATGCTCTAGGTTGAATTCTGTTATTGTTATAATTAAATCATTACAAAATAAATACATTGGTCAGTAAATTAGTTTCAATATCAAATAATGACTTTCAAGATGTTCTTTTGAAACATAGTTTTTAATTTATGCATATTTATAAATTTGAATTATACTGTTGTATACTGAAACCCATGTTTCCTATTTATGTCTACTTTGTCATCAAACAACTGAGTGTTGTTTACTGATAACAACAACAACAAAAAAAACTACATTTTCTCTTACCACCACCAATTGTAACCACCACAAATTGTAATTGTATGTCACCAATTGTAAATATACATCCAGAGAAATCTTAAATGCAACTGCATTAAATTAAATTATAAGCTATTATAGGTTTTTTTGGGGTTTAATGACAAAGCTGCTAGATACTTCAATATTCCACATTAGTTTAAAATTGTATATTTTGTTTTATTTGCTTTCACTTTATGCATTCGAAAAACTTATAGTTTCATAAAATTTATATCCATATAAATTAAGTATGTTTGTAAAAACGTGAGCTAATTCATCAGGTTTTCCTTATTCAATAACTTTGTATGTAGGTGTACGAAGGCGATGGTCTTCCAGACAAAATCTGCTCAGAATGCATCCAGAAGCTCAGCAGTGCTCATATTTTCAAACAACAGTGTGAAAGGGCGGATGAAGAGCTGCGTCGCAATTACGTTCCTCCGCCAGGTATGTTACTTGGAGCTTGTATTTAAATATCTGCATCTAGAATTTATCTCTTATTAATGAATCAACTTATTTCAGGATTCAGTATTAGTCCACCGCCAGCTGCTAATAGACAAAGTAGCGATTCGGCGTTTTCTAACAATACTGATGTGTCTAATAAACCTTCACCATCAATCGAAACGACTTCCACACCAATCAGTCGTAATCGTAAGAGAAGCCACGAAAGCCTAGACAATGCTTCTACGAGTAGCCAGTCTCACGATAACCGACCCGGCACCACTAAACGCGTTCAGGAACTTAGAAAAACTTCGACTCAAAAGCGACCGAAAACAAATTACTATACGGATTCCGATTATGATTACAATAGCCCATCGCATTTATCTGTCGAAACTGACTCCGACGACTTCCTAGAGCACAGGTGTAAAGAATGTGACAAACGCTTCGATACTAACAGAGGTTTAATTAATCACATGAGGATGCACGAAAGAGCAACAAAACAGGAAAGTGTGAGCGAAAATGAAAATACTCCGCAACCTTCGCAACCTTCGAAACCTTCAGAGGATGCGACCGACGTGGACGATAAACTGAGCTGCGACAAATGTGGGAAAACGTTCAAACTCAAGATCATGTTAAAACGTCACCACGATATTTGCACAACACCACCCTTGAAAGAACTCAAAGTGTCTCTTGAACCAATAGACGGGAAGGTCGGAACGAAAATTGAATGTGAAATATGTAACGCGAAATTTAAGTCTATCGATAATTTAGATAAGCATTTGCGAGTGGTTCACGCTGCCGCGCCCAAGAAAGAAAAGGTTCCCCACACAACCACACAGCCACAAACACCACAACCCGAAAATGGTAAATTAATATTACCGTGCATGTACTGCAGAAAGCCGTACGCAGATTACTATTCCCACAACGCTCATTTCAACGCATGCTGCAAAGGAAAGTATAATGGCTTTTTCGAATGTCCATTGTGTCACAAAATGGTTGTTAAGAAAGCATCTTATTTCCTTCATATAAAGGCCCATTTCATGCAAACGATTCCGACAACTCCAGTGTCAGCAGAATCTCGTAAAAAGTACGATTGCCGGATTTGCAAGCAGAAACTGCCTTCGGAAGAAGAATTGGTAACCCACTTAGCAGCACATATGTCTAATATTGATGATCCTGATGACGACGGATCAAGGTGCTTATAGATTTTTTAATGATTTTATAAATTTCGTTAATCAAACATTGGTTGTTGAGAATGTTGTACTGAAAAGTCTGTTTTGTTCCAGGGCGAGTACACTCGATGATTCAGCGTCCATACAATCAGAATACTCTAGTACCAAAGTTACAACTGGCCCATTGAGTTGCGGAATTTGCGGCAAGAAATTCACTTATAAGAAAGCTTTAGACTCGCATGTTGCGAAGCATTCCCAAGCGGAGATAAATATAAAAGCAGAGCCGCCAGATAAAAGTTTGAACCAGTCATCAGAACTGTTGACTGAAGCGGCGCAACAGTCGGAGTCAGAGTCTAGTCAAGATGAGGGGGACGATAATACGTGCGACATTTGCGAGAAGCAGTTCTCTTACAAGCGCCTTCTGATCCAACACAAGAGGACGAAGCATCCGATGACGGCAGGAACGAAGCGAGCCAAAGTCAACCTCAAAGACTGCTCCGTTCGATGCCTGATCTGCGACATCGAGATGAAAGTGAGCGCAATAAACGAGCACAATCAAACTCATATATCTGTGAACATAAAGCCGAGGAATCTCTACACTTGCATAATTTGCAAGGAGAAATTTAAGAGTTGTAGTACGCTGGCGAATCATATAAAGTTGGTGCACCGGCTTAAGCAACAGTCGTCGAAGCCACAGACAGTAGCGCCAGACCTGGCGGATTTTTGTGAAGTCGTTGTGACAAAGGCGGAACCCCTGGACCTGATCCAGAGTCACAACGGCTTTGGTGAGGATTCCGCCCAAGGTGGCAAGCCGCTGGTCAACCTCAGCGGCTTCACTTGTCCCATTTGCAACAAGCAGATGCCCACTTTGATTTCACTTAATAGACACATCAACTGGCATACTAATGTCGGCAACAACATCGAGAAGAAGTACGAGTGTTTTGTTTGTAAAGAGGTGAGATGTTTAATATGTTATCTGTGTATTATTATAAGTCCGCTAAAAACTTAATCTAGAAAGTCTTAAAAACGTACACAAGTTTTTTTAACTTAAATCATAGTAAAAAAATGTCTTTTTTTGTGTTTGTGTTACTTTGAAAGACTAGATTTACATATATTGTATATTTGAAGTTGGCTTTTAATAATTTGTATTGTACTTTTGCAGACGTTCCGGTTCCAGTGCCATTATAAAATGCACATGCGAGTCCACTACCACGACACTAATTTGGACCCGAAGCTTCTTACCTGCTCCATCTGCAATCGTAAGAGCAAACACTTACGGGCCGCGCAGGCTCACATGAATTTCCACAAGCAAACGCGATTCAAGACAAAAGACTATGAGTGCTCCATCTGCAAAAGAGTCTTCCAGTATCGGAAAGTGTACCTCTCTCACATGGCGATACATTACAAGCGAGGCGATAGCGCAAACAACACCATTGTAGGTTCCGAGCTTCCCACTTCAGCAGACAAAACTATATTCGACGGGACTCATACTTGCCACATATGCAGAAAAGTCTGTGACTCGGAGACATCTCTCAAGCACCACATCATTTGGCACAACTCCAAGACTTCCTTGTATGGCAATCGTCACACCTGTCACATATGCGACCTGCAGTTCACGAACAAAAAACGATTGGAGCTTCACATCCGATTACATTATGAAGATGACAATGGTCCCTACAAGTGCCATATATGCGGCAAGGGTTACACTAATGAGGACTATTTCAAACGGCACGTAAAGGGACATAACTTCGATCACCAGTCTCATAAGAAGCGTATAGAAAAGTTGAGAAAGGACAAAGTGAAGTGCCCGATATGCGCACGATTCTACCCAGATCTCCTGAAGCTTATTCGACATTTGAGACGCACGCATCCAGAAAGCAAGATGATCAAAGAAGACCCGGATGCTCCGCCTCCCAATTACTTTTCGTGTAAGTTGTGCGCCAAGGTGTTCCTCGACGAACGACGGTTGCAATTCCACGAAGAAGCTCATCTTAGGAAGCCAGAGTTCTTTAAATGTAAATTCTGCGGCAAGAAAACTATTTCGCTGAGAACTCACAATGTTCATATCAAATCACATTTGGCACAGAAGTATTTGGACAAACCTCTCGATTGTCCCCATTGTGATCAAAAATTCACTAAAGGGTGGTATCTGCACCACCATCTTCGTGATGCTCACAATATTATCGAAAACTGGATCGCGGATCGCACCACGCAGACATTAAATGGTCCCTTGAAGGAATTCCAGTGCTCCGTCTGCCTCAAGATATTAGCCAGTAAGGGTAACTTCGAGAGGCACATAGATTATCATAACTCATTAAGATGTAACTACTGCTTTGATTATTTTAGCTCCTTGAGATTTTTAGAAGGTCATTTAACATTCAGTTGCGAGAAGAAAAAACTAATTGGAGATACAGAAATTTATCCCAGAAGAATAAAGTGTCAAGTTTGCTACAAGGCATTCCATTTGCAAGTGAAATTGGATTGTCATTTACGGACGCAGCATGGAATCAAAGTGTTCAAGGAGGCCTCGGAGAGCAAGAAGGATTGTGTGTGCGATTACTGTTTCAAAGTTTTCGAAAATGAGTACGCGCTAAACACGCATAAGATTTATCATCGCACGGTCGGTTTCTACGGGTGCATTTACTGCGACCGGAAGTTTAACACTATGACGGCGTATCGAAAACATAAAAATCATCACTTTTCACAACTGAATGTCGATAATCCTACGAAGTGCGAGCATTGCGATGAAACGTTTGTTCCTTTCAGAGACATGATATATCATATGAGGGACGTGCACGGTGACGATAAAGAATGGATAATTTTGCCTAAGGAGTCAATTGAAGAAAAATGCCCTATTTGCAACAAAATATTCTTCAATCTCCACAGACATCTCGACTACCACGAAGAGAATAAGTGTAAGAAATGTAATGAGTACTTCTTATCTCACTTGGACTACGACAATCACTTGTGCGCGATCGACTCCGACGACGACGAAGCTATGAACGCCAGCGTCGAAAATGGCAATATGCCGAAGTACGAAGAGTGTCGATTCTGCTTCAAACCCATAACTAGAACGAGTTCCAAGCTCAAGCACGATCAAATTCACAAAAGCTCCGGGTCCATTTCTTGTCGCTTTTGCGATTTGAAGTTTAAAACGATAGACGCATTTAATATTCACGCATTTTCACACCGAAGCAGAAAGTATAACAAAAAGCCGATAAAGTGCCGAATTTGCGGAGAGAAGTTCGTTAAATACGGACCGTTCATGAAGCACATGAAGAATGTTCATAAGAATATGAAGAAATTGCACTATCGGGCGGTGGTCAAAGAGGAGGAGTGTGTGATTTGCGGGGATTTCTTCCCGAACCTGCATAACCACTACCGGGCGCACTTGCTGAATCAGTGTCAGATGTGTCACAAGTACTTCACGTCTTTCAAGGTGTTCTCCAAACACACGTGTGACAGCGAAGACTCGGATCCCTCGAAAGTTTTCACCAGCGACGTAGATCTGCCGACGCTGATCAACACCTTCGTTCCCAAAGACGAGAGAGACGACGAGAAATATTACGGTTACACGGATGACGAGGAAGAAGAGGCGGAAGCTGAAGCTGACGTGCCAGACGAGGAACCGGAGAGCAAGGTCCGGGATACGAAACCAATGTTGTTCGACGAGAACAGTCAAATTACATTGGACGATGAGAGCCAAAATTCAGTGGACGAAGAAGAGAGTAACATGCACTCGATGGTCCACGCCCCGATCATATCGGACGTTCTCTCTCTTTACCAAAAGGAGGAAGCCGGGACGGCTGCTCAGGACGAAGCCGACGATGACGTCGTTAATTTGATCGACGAGGACTCAGTGGGATTTGAGGAAAATGTCTTGACAGTTATCACGATCGAGGACTGAAGTGGATCTTCATTTGTGGATGTTAATATTTGTTTCCCGGGATAATTGTAATAGCCGGTGTATTGCTATATTTTGAATTCGTAGTTCACGAAGTGTATAGTGATTGCGATATATTTTTGATCATGGTACCTATTTTATTTTAATAGGATTTTATACAAATTTTGATTATGCTATGTCATTTACGTATTAAATAGAGAATTTAATGATTTAGAATTTTGATAGGTATAACAAATTGCCAAGAATTATATGTTTTGTAAATTACGCATATAATTTGTGTTTTGAATTATATATATATTTAGTTATGCTTGTGGATATGTCAACTATAATAAACTTCTGTACAAATATGGTTGACGTAATTGATAGTTCGCAGTTTCTTCAATAATATAATCTATTTTTTATTTCAACAAGATAGTTTTCCTTGTCTACAATACTTAATTTTGGCAGAAAAATGAAAGATAAATGTAATAGTAATAAATATACCCAAATAAATACGCAATATTATTGTTTGACATGACCACGTGACTACGAGACCCATATTATATATTTTCTAAAGCTCACAATTTTTTTTCGTAAAAAAAACTCATAATCGCAGTTTACATTGTTACAAAATTGACTTTGCGCCGCGTTTATGACAACAGTGTATGAAAAATGCTGTACACAGTATGTATGCCCTGTAAGAATTATCTTGTAAAACTGCAATCCAGTGGCATACGAATGTAGTAATGGACGACTACAAAAGGATTTCATCTCCATTAATTTTTTTTTGAAACAAGTTCATTTCCGTAATTTCTTGAATGGTTCGTAGTCATGGAGAGTCCAAACTAAATTTTTGTAACATGGTAGGTAGTTTAGCTTATGATTGTGAATGTAACCGGAAGCAAAATTTTAAGTATTTTGTACTAAACCAATTTATTAAAAAATATCATTGTTGTTTAATTTGTATTTTATGTGCATTTATTTTATAATTTTGTTTTATATTGAATTCATTTTGAGGAAACTGAATTTTGTAATTATGTAGTCTGTATGTTTAAGGGAACTGTGGAAGGCTTTACTGGCTAACTCCCTTACACATTCATGATTTCTTAGTGATAAGTTGATTATTAATTATCATTACTTTTACTATTCCTTATATAAGTGATCATGTGTAAATATTTAATGTTTTGCCGGCTAGTAGGCTGCCATATTGCATTGAATAGTTTAGTAGTGTAGTTTAAGGTATAGTTTTACGATAGCATACTTTAGTTCTATAGATTACAAAGAATCTTTCTTCCTACTGTTTGTTTAAATTAGGTAGAAGAAAAGGGTTTTGCATCCAACTTTTACTTTAGATTCGATGTTAAGACTACAGTAAATCCATGTGAATATAATATTTAGAAACAAATATCGAATTTAAGACAAGAGGAGTACGTAAGGACGTACCGATGCAACAACGGTATTGCATTTTACAATTTTATCATTACATCATCAGATTTAACTGGGTGAAGACATTTCCAAACACTGCTCTCGCACAACGCTATTTGCAAGAGCCTAGGATGTTGACCAAGTAAAGAGTAGTGTGAGAAGGGCCCTAAGTTGTTTTATTCTTATGTACGATCTGTAATTGTATGTATTTTCGTAATAATTTTATCTGAACAATTAAAATAAGATAATAAATTCATCCAGTTAACACGACTGGGTGTTAAATAAACTCATATTAAGTGTTGACACTGAAATTTCTGCAATATTACATTTTGTAGCAAAATATATGTAGTCAATTGTGCCGCATTAGGGTGGTTTAGTGGTCTGAATATTCGTTAATGATTGATTGTAATAGTAATACCGGGATGTAAAATAGCGTTTCCAGTGATTGACAAGCACTTTTCAATTTAATTGATAACCAAAGTATTTTAAAATACACAAATATTAGATTTTACAATAACTATGTATTAGAAATATTTAAATATCCGTGTAATATCGCTGATATAGTTGCATTTGAAGGGACTTAAGTTAAATATTTTGTTGTGATACTGTGGCATGTCTATTGTTATTTGGTTTTTTGGAAGAGATTTAATTTTAAGAAAGATTAAAGTAAAATATTAACTCTTTACTGTAGTTTCTTTTCACTATACTTTCTGGCATCATGCTGGATGGCTTCAACTCCATATTGGTCAATAAGTGCCTACACCAGGCAGGAATCGAACCCGGAACCTCGATTCCCAGACATTCACTAGGTACCAACTCGGGAGTCGTGTTAAATCTGTTGTGCGTTTACATTCAAGCTTTGAAAACTCTCTTTTACCAGAAATACATAAAGGTTGTTTATATGATACAGACAAATAAATTAATAATCATTTATTTAGTTGACATGTGGTACATTACAGGTGGTACATGATAACATTACTCCGTTAGTGGCTCGTGCCGTATACGCCGGATTAACAATAAAAAACATAAATTTCAATATTATAAAAATAGCTTTGCGTCTTTTTACAATATACAAGTTTTAAATGCTACATAGTCACAAGCCCTTATGAATAAATGAGAGGCGCGGTCGGAGTTCTGAACACGGATTGGTGAGCAGCTCGAAATAGCAGGCACTGAATTTAATCACCCCTCAATTTAAAAATCGTAAGCTATCCAAATAAATCGTGAAACTTTTAAAAGTATGTACTTATTTAATTTTTATGATAAGCATTACCAAAGCCCCCAAAACCGCAGAGGGAAATCCACGGTAGTTATAAAAAAGACGCCAAAGATATTTTAAACTAATTATAAACAATAATAACCATACAAAACTGGCACCTTTGTTATTGCTAGCTCGATGGATAGTCTATAGGGGCCTCACTGTTTATATCTTCCATCGGTTCTATGTTACGCGCAAGGCTGCGGGTACACTACTACTTATATAGATACTTTTTTGGGACAACATTAAATAAATTTAAAATACCGCTAGGGCGGGAAACATAGATTTCTTCGATTACTGTAGTGTACATATTGGCTTTGAAAATTCTTTCAAGAGCATCAAAAGTATGAAACAACAATTGTAACAGTAAACAACTCTGATATTAAAAGTTATGTTAAAATATCTTATACTATATAATAAATAATACGACGGCTTAAATAATCTCCTTTTAAAAAATACTTATTTAATAAAAAATATCCGCCCTCACATAGTGTACCCGTAGCGTTGCCGTGATATGCGATACTCGTTTTACACTTAATTAAATCACATAAAATAATTTGAAAACTCCCGTATAATTACTCTATACTTTTTAACTACCTACAATTTATATTAAATTGCTAGTTTTTAGAATCACCATTGTTTCTCCTCAGTCGTTCTCCTACCCACAATCTATATATACAAAATATATTTTACGTACATTGTAACAAACAAACTGTTAATAAATGTCAAAATAAATTTAATATAACGTAATATAACATCGGTTAGTTTGTATTAAGTAGTTTTATATAAGAACTAGATGCATTACTGCTACACTTATACCAAGAGTAATAAATTATGTTAGAAGGACACTTTTTTAAACAATACTCACATGCGACAGAATACCTCAATATTATTATGACTTGATTTTCCTTTTAATAATCCCTAACAAATATAATACACAGTACAAGCGAAAACCGTCGCCGGAAAAATATCCCTACATCCTAGCTACAATATGTTGAGCGGGTATTGAAATTATATCAATCTTTATTAAGTCCAGAGAGTATGTGAATAAATGCTATTCTCGTCCTTTAGAGTTTGAGATTTTCAAACTGATCTAAAAATTTGAGCAATGTATTGGCGATAAGTGAAAGAACTATTCTGATACCGTATCTTTTGAATATTGATTTTTTTTATTGTTATGGAATTAAAATAGCAAACGAGCATGCAGCACCACCTTCCGCTGCAAATAAGAACAATTTCCTAGCTTTATTTGGATAGACATTTGTAGTTATTCGCCCATTGAATAAAAGTATAAAACGTCTAATTACGCAGACGAGTGTAAAGCTAGTCCTTCGCGTATCTTACACACAATTTTTTAAGTGTGTGAGAAATAATGTTCTTTATCTCTTTCATGTTAGTTTTGCTAGATACCAAAGAATAAGTTCAGAAGAACAGCGAAAATAATACGATACAATACTGACTTTACCAGATGGTCTCGACAAAATAAAAATAAACGTTTCTAATCAACTTTAATAAAAATAGTGTAATACTGTAACATACTTTTCGGAAATACCTATCTCAGAATTCAGGTTATGAATTTAAATAACAGTAGTACTATACATATAAGCAAAACAATATAAAGTTAAAAGTACGATTATCCTGAATGATGGAAATATATAATTTGATGTACAATTGATAAAAAGCAATAACCATGTATCAGTTACTGTAGAAGGCTGTTTTGAGCCTTTAATTTAAACCATTTTATTCAAAATGAATTATTTTTGTTAAATAGTGCTGGTAGTAAGCTTAAGTAGATAAATAAATTGATATTAACAGTTATTGATTTGTCTGTCAACAAATACATATATGTTATCCATAAATTATAATACTAATATACAAACAAACATGCAAGTTTAGTCTTAATAAATGTCGGCGTTGGTCGTTGATGTCTCGCGTTGCAAACGAATGTCCCTGTAAAATGAATTACACAACTTATAATTTTTATAATGATTTTTAACCAGTTATTACTATAATCCATTTTACGTGTATGTCGCGTAATTACTATAATGTTGTTGAATTTGAGAATAAAGAACTCTGCGCCACAGTCGTACTAGACTTGTTGTACAGGAGACGCGTCTACGATGCGACTCCTGTCAGTCAAAAGTGTCACATACATAGAATTTTGGGATTGCGTCGCAGTCGCGTAGCTAATAAATAGCGTAATGTGAGAAGTGCTTTAACATTAACACACTTGAACTGCCAATAGGATTTATTTATAGCGAATTTTACATCAGTATCACACAGGCTCGAAAACAGATACTATTTATAAATAAAGTCACAAATATCCGCCCTTCTACCAACTCTACTATGATTCTTATATCCGGTGAACTCATTTTAAAGTTAGCGTTTTATACATAAAAAATCACTGACAATCTTTCCATGGGCATTTCTTATAAATACTATGAAAAAATCAATAACAAGGGCATTTTAAAGACAGATATCACAATATTATTTCAAAATCTTGAGACAAATTTTATTTTCAAAATCTTTAACCTCTGCTAATATATTTTATATGCCTCATTTATGTCTCACAATGTTGCAATATGCCGAATGCCCATTACAATGAAACATAAAATGTGCCTTTCCTATGAGAACACTAACATCCGACGCGATAGCTATACGAAAATTTGACATTAATAAATGTTGCCATATCATTAAATTTATCCGTGATAAAGTACCAATACCCAATATCGTAAGTAAAAAAAATCAATATCTATTTATAAGGAACCTTAGATAAAGAATCTGATCAGCATATTTATTATTCTTTCAATAAACTTTCTATCATTTGAAACCGATATTCTGTTCATGTGAATGGATTTTGATAATACAAAACCATAGTTGAGTATCGACAAAATATTCTTTTAGATAATCATGGCAATATTAGCCTTATAAGGCAGGCTTGTGTGTATGAATCTCACTTAAGTATTCTTTGTCCACGATTATCAACTACCCACAGTTTTCAATCGAGACTTACCGTTAATATTGTTGTTACAAAAAGGGTTTAAAGCTTGCAAACCTGAATATTCATAATCTCTTCTACAATGTCATACACAAGACTACTTCCAATGTTGATATCATACATAACATATATACTATGTTTCATGAAGAATCAAATACTCACTGTACGTATTACTTATCTGAAGGCCTTGACAACCCATACGATGAAGACGATGGCTAGGATGGTTCCGATGATTATGAGGGTGAACATTTTCTTCCGGTATCTCCGTTGGTGCTCCGCTGCTTTGGCCAGTTCATCGACTCCTGTCTCCACGCTTGCTCCCGCTGCTTCTATGTGGCTTTCTACTGTGTCTGAAATTACAGTTATCCATCTTTATTTCAAAGTCAAGGTTTGTCCAGTTATTTATTTATTTATTTATTCACAAATCATTTAATCACAAAAATTTTAAAACAAACAAAAGCTGGTGGTTATCGCGTGTTCCCACATAAATTTGAGCAACATCTGGCGTGCAGTTTTTGAGTTATCTCTCCTTTTCGATGCTCAGCTGAAGTCGGTTATTTTTTTTTTGGAAAAAATTATAAACATTTTTACAACTCACCAACAGCCTGCGACTGCACATTGACCATCTCGGCCAAATCTTGCATTATCTGGTTAACGTCTAACACATCGGCTTCTATCTTGTTCATATACGCCTCTCGCTCCAGTAACATGCTCGTCTCGAATTGGACGAGACGCGCCTGGGAACATGAGTTAGGAATTTTGAAAATTCAACCGTAATAACAGGCATAAGGATCAAAATTGAATGGTTTTGTTTTAAGTTGGTCCGGTGTCGTCGTTGTAATATGCGTAGTTGGATCGTTGTTATATGCGCCGTCGGTGGCTGTGGCCAGTTTGCGGGGACCCGAACCCTTAGAATCGACCCAAGCCCTATTACGACCGTTTCAAGTCAATTCAACACGTCAATCACCTGTGCCTGCTGATTATCGAGCAGCGCCGCCTCCTCATCGTCAGCGACGGCCTGTCGTTCCAGCGCCTCCGGGTCGTTCCGCACGCGCCCGCGCCCCGGCATGTGCGCCGCCATCTTCTCCGATACTTTCTGGAATTTAAAAATATGAGTAAGGGACGATTCTCACATATCAGTGAAGTCACCGTTCCGGCAAATCTTTCATACTAACAGCACTGTCACTGCACTGGCAATGCCGAGAATGTATGAAAGATTTGCCGGAACTGTGTCGGAACTGAGACTTCACTGATATGTTTGTATAGACCCAAGTTTTTGTTGAAGAAACATCGGTGAGTTTCTATTTTCAATCCGGTTCGAATTTCAAATATTTTCTTTTCTTTGTTGCACATTTACAGGTTTTGAATTATTTTGTGTCTTATGATTATGACTATTGACTATGCTAATGATTCATACTTATTATTTGTTTTGTAATAAAAATGATCACTGCCTAAACTTTAAAATCATATGAATAAATTTTGTTTGAGATTGATAAATTTGCCTCCTGACTGATAATATTTATGTGACAGATATAAATAAATGTTCCAAATAAATTAATGTAGGTAAACACAAAGACTAGTCATAGTTTTTCTATGGGTTTAGGTAATGTGTATAATGATAACATTTATTATAATTCATCTTCGCGTCGCTTAGTTAAAAAATTTCGCAACAATAAAAGCGCTTAGTACATGCGTAATGCGTAAATTTTCTAATCAACTCAAATATTTTTCAGCGCTTAAAAGTAAACGCAATGACAAAAGTAATCTAATCAAGTCAAACAATTCTTCAATAACACCAGTTCAATCCACTAACTTTCTGCACAGAGGAGTAGTTAGCGAGAGCATCTCTGAACGCTTGGGTGAGCCATTCCACCATACAAAATGATAAACGTTTCTAATTAAATTAAACAATTCTTCATGAAGACCAGTCCAATTTTTAATCCACTAACCTTCTGCACAGAGGAGTAGTTAGCGAGAGCATCTCTGAACGCCTGCGTGAGTCGCTTCACTTGCAGTTTCTGCGGTTTGTCCCCGCGGCGGACCACCACAGCTTAGCTTACACAGTGATAGATGTAATACATCTAATCAAGTCAAACAATCTTTCACATATACCAGTTCAAGGGGTATGTACCGCGCGCGCTAGCGAGTAACAGCTGATTCAACCTTCTGCTTTGTTTTTAATTATAATCATCGTCAATTTGCCGTTAATTTTGCCTTTAAGTTCGATAACTTCGTAAGGTTATTTCTAAATTAATTAGTGAAGTGATTAGTGTACGTGATAAGAGTGTTTTTATAGAAATACAGAAAAAATTAAGTTTATAAAATCCAAATCCACGTATGATACTCGCTGTGTTCACCTAGACAACATCAAACACAATAAGCGCCGCGTTCTCCACGGCGCTTAAGCCCTTTCCTTCAAGAGGTTTCATCTGTGCGTTACTTTAAGTTTCATACAACGGATTAGCTGCGATTTACTACCTACATTAGACTTGTAAAATTCTACAATACTGCAAATTATATCACATCTATGCAATGAGTGCTCAAAAATGTTCGGGTTGCCCAAATACTCTTAAAGGCATAGCCCTCTTAAACTGCTCTCGATGCTCAGATAAATACCATTATACATGTGTGAACCTAAATAAAAACGAATTCAACAATTTAAGCAAAGAGTTCAAAGATACATGGGTCTGTCCTTCGTGCCGTTGCAAGGAGCCTAAGCAGGGCGATAACTCGAACACGCCGATACGTAGTCAAGCCACCGCGGCCAATCTAAGACTGACAGATAGTTCAATCACATCACCTAATACACAGCTGGATCATAACAATATTACTTTGCGCAACAAGCCCCGTTGCACGAACACTTGTGGTTGCTTATCAGCGGATATAATAAGGGAAATTATTAGGGAGGAACTTGACAGGAAATTAAATACTGCCATTCAAGAGATTCAAACAAAATTGTTCAACTTCGAAGAGTCTCTGGCACGCTCCAATTCTGAATCAGAATCGCTTAGAAAGGAATGCCTACACCAAAAAGAGTTGATCACTCAACAACAAATAGAAAACGATCAACTTCGGGCAGCCACTCGGGACCTCACTAACAGACTGCAACAAGTAGAACAGCTGTCCCGCGCAAATAATTTAGAAATACAGTGCGTTCCAGAAAATCGCAGCGAAAATATCTATAACACAGTTCAGCAGCTTGGTCAAAGCATTAAGTGTCCCATCTCCGACTCTGACATTCAGTACTGCAGTCGCATTGCTAAGGTTAATACTGCAAGCCCCCGTCCTCGATCAATACTAGTTCGGTTCAGCAGTCGCCGCCTTCGTGACACTTTCTTAGCGGGAGCTATTAAACACAATCGAAGCAACCCCAGTGACAAACTCAACACCAGCCACTTAGGATACGGCGGAAAGAAGAGCGCTGTGTTCGTTACGGAGCACCTGACCCCCGAGGCGAAGGCCTTACATGCCGCAGCTCGCCAGAAGGCCAAGGAGCTTAACTACAAGTTTGTGTGGGTGCGCGACGGTAAAATATTTTTGCGTAAAGCTGAAAATACCAACTACATTTTAGTGAAAGACAGAAACTCTCTAAAAAACCTTACATAATTAATTTGATTTAATTGCCTTACCACTTAACAGCAATTAATATATTGTTATTTTGAATTTACTTTTGTTAATAATTTCTTTTAAATTATTTCACTTCGACTAATTAATAAATAATTGTATTAAATTTATCTTACAACTTGCTATTTCGTTGCAATTTCATCAATTAATACGTTAGAGTAATTATTTTGTATTAAATTAATTTCGGACATCTTAATCTATATTGAGCCTATTTTTGTTCATTGTTAATTTATTATTAATTAATTTAGATACTCGTTTTAACATTTATATTCTTCATATACATGCTACAATTTTATTACCAAAATGTAAGAGGTCTTAATACAAAAACTGTAAACTTTTTTAATAATGTAATTTGTAACAATCACGATGTCATTGTACTCAGTGAATCTTGGTTAAACAGCAACGTCTTCGATTCAGAACTATTCGATAATCGATATGTCGTCTACAGGAGAGATAGGGAGTCGAGTGGCTTCCATAGCAATAAAAGTGGCGGTGGTGTAATTATTGCAGTGTCAAAAAAGTTCAATTCCAGACGCCTACACAGCTTCGAATCTAAATGCGAAGATCTTTGGATACAAATTGAGTGCCTTGACTCGCTAGGCAAAAAAGTCTCCTTGTACATATGCAACGTATACCTCCCCCCACCGATTCAACGCCACGTTCTTGAGGAATTCCTGTCTAATTCAAGCAGAGTACTAGTTGAAAATGATATCCCCAATTTATTATTCCTCGGCGATTTCAACTTAGGAACAATCGACTGGAATTTTTCTGACGATTCTAATTCAATTACAAAAACTACCAATAATAGCGCTTACAATAATATGTTAATTGACTTCGTAGCAATGAACAACTTAAAGCAATACAACAGTTTTCATAATAATAATGGTAAAATTTTGGATTTAATTTTAAGTAATAATACAATTTTTAATCTTGACATTGACACTGACCCCTTAACCACCGTTGACTTGCACCACCCCCCACTCAAATTTTGTATGACTTTTAACAATGATGCCGGACTTTCCCCTAATGGCAGTAATAATCATTTTTCATTCTACAAGGCTGATTATGCCAATATTATCAAATATTTGAATGAAATATGTTGGGAGCATGAATTTAAAAACACTCAGACTGCTGACGGCATGTTGCAAATTTTTTATAAATTTCTTCATATCGCTATAGAAAAATTTGTTCCTAGAGTAAAGCCTAAATCAAACAAATACCCCATATGGTTTTCCCGTGACTTAATCAACCGACTAAGAGAAAAACTGAAGTACAAAAATAAATTGCGCAAATTTAATAACAACCCCTTAGACCGCTTATCATACGAGTTGATTAAAGCGAGATCTCAACGGCTTTTAAGTTATTGCTACAAAAACTATATCAGTCGTCTCGAGCAAAGCCTAAAGTCTAATCCAAAGTTTTTCTGGTCTTTTGTAAAAAGTAAGAAAAAAACTTGCAGTTCCTATCCCGCCCAAATGTCTCTCGGAGATGAGTCGGCATGTAACGGTGAGGGAATTTGCAATCTATTCGCAAAAAATTTCTCTGCTGCCTATAATAATACTACAGCACACCTTACGCACACATTTGGTGTACCCTGTACAACCACGAATAGCTATCTAAGTACCATCAAGTTCAAAGATGACCAGGTCTTAAAGGTTTTAAAAAGACTCAACAGTCATAAAGGTGCCGGGTCTGACGGGCTCCCTGCTATCTTCGTCGTGAATTGTGCGAACTCTCTTGCACGGCCTTTAAGACTCATATTCAACAAATCCTTGCAAACTGGGACCTTCCCCACTTTGTGGAAAAAGTCATTAATAGTTCCTTTGTATAAGTCTGGTAATAAGCAGTCAGTCAATAATTACAGGCCTATTTCAATATTACCTGTCTTTACCAAAATTTTTGAACAACTTCTTTGTCCTATATTGTATTGGCACTTTAAACAGCTAGTTAATATAAATCAACATGGCTTCACGAAATCCAGATCAACAGCATCAAATTTGGTCTCCTTTGTAAATAGTATCTCTGCTGACATTGACAATCGGTCGTCTGTAGATGTAATCTATACCGATTTTAGTAAGGCTTTTGATCGGGTTAACCATCGAATACTTCTCCATAAGCTTTCTAATCTCGGAATCGGCGAGCCTTTGTTAAATTGGTGCGATTCTTACTTGACGCATAGAGAATCCGTGGTTGTAGCAGCCGGATATTCATCGGAACCTTTCTCGGTAAGTTCAGGTGTACCTCAGGGATCCCATCTAGGTCCACTGCTATTTAACATCTTCATCAACGACGTAAGCGAATGTTTCCACAACTCTAAGTGCTACTTATTCGCAGATGACTTAAAATTTTTTAAAACTATCAACACCAAGTCAGACGCTGCTGCACTACAAGAAGACCTTAATCGTCTTGTTGATTGGTGTCTTTTGAACGACATGGATCTTAATGTCTCCAAATGTTTTTCTTTGCGATTCACTAGAAAAAAGATTATCCCTTCGCACACGTACACAATACATAACAATGTTCTAACCGCTGTAGATAATATAAGGGACTTGGGCGTAATTCTCGACAGCAAGTTAAGATATAATTTAAATATAGACAACCTCTGTTCCAAATCTTTTAAATGCCTCGGCTTTGTTTCGAGGAACTGTAAAGAATTCAAGTGCACAAAAACAAAGATCATGTTATATAACTCCTTGGTTCGTAGTGGTTTGGAGTACTGTAGTGTAGTCTGGAATCCCTTTTACGACGTATACATCAAGAGACTCGAAAGCGTGCAACGACGTTTCCTGTGGCAACTTACATTCTCATGTAACTTGGGCAAAACCCTTACGAGTTACTCTGAGAGACTAAACTACTTCAAGATGATGTCGCTATCTAATCGAAGACGTTTGCTGGACCTACTATTCCTCTATAAGCTTGCGAATGGTCTAATCGATTCTCCTGAACTTTTAACTGCACTCAACTTCTCCGCTCCATCTAAATTGCCTAGGGCATCTAGGTTCAACATATTTAGGGAAATAACCTTTAAATCTAACCTAGGTATGAACGCTCCTCTTAATAGAATTGTGAGAAATTATAATTGTATTGCGAAGTTGAATGACAAAATCGATCTCTTCGACAACAACATCCGCCGGTTTAAGAGGAATATTACAGAATATCTCTCTTCAAGTCCATGTGTTAAGTAATTATTAAGCTATTATTTATATATCAGGTAATTTGTTTTAATTTTAGTTTTATTTTTTGATTATTTTATTATTGTACTTATTAATTTTAATTTTATTTGTTGTATTAATTTTGACTAATGTTCGAATCAATTCTAATCGATTTAATTTTTATCAATGATTTCTTTTTAACACTTTTTATTATTGACATTGTAATATCATTTTGAATTGCTGATTTAATTTGTAATGGTAGTAGGTATTGTATATAATTTATAATTTGTATTCGTTTTCACTCGCTTCCTGTCCATGCAGTCTACACATCTAATTATAATGACACTTGTCTTGTTCTTATGCTGTCCTCTGCTCAAGCTGTAATCGGTTTACATTATGTTGGTGTTCAAATAAATAAATAAGTATAGGTATCATTAGAGGGTAGGTACTAGCTTCAACATTATCACTGATATACTTATCTAAGCACGTAAATATACTTAATAATTAAGCACGTAATACAATAGGTCAGCTATACTCAACCTGCGGCCCGCAGGCCCTGTACATTGGCCATGACATTGGCCCACCAATGATTGTTGTACACCTTATTAAGTATTGCACCTATCAGAAACCGTAAAAAAATTCTTGTTTTAACTTATTTATCATTCATATACATGTAATGAAAACTAAATTATCATATAAAAAAATTTATACCTAAATATTTTTTGCTTGCGGCCCGGAGTCGCTCAGATGAAATATGTTTGTGGTCCCCATAAAAAGGAAGGTTGATTACCACTGCATTAGGTAAACAAAATCTGCTTAGGTAGTTACTGCTTAAAGTGATATAAAAAATAATAAAGTTACCAAAAAAACTTTATACCACTTTATAACTAATGGGGAAATTTAAACATAGCTGTGAAGAAATTCATTACCTATACCTATATAAATAGTATGTATCTATTAATAATTCTATCATCATATCTCCATATCCCTGGTATACTATTTAGAAGCATGGTATGGTTTAAAGTGTATAAGTAGATAAGTTATGATTTTGTCTAGCAGTGAATATTAAAGTGAATATTGGGTGAGCTTCCCTTTGACCAGCGGAGCGCACGTTATTGTTGCACAAGCGGAACTCGAACCCGCAGCCGTCGGGATGCATTCGGTTTTAATATCAGTAGCAATTACGTTTAATATTACACTTCATGATAATATTGAGAGATACGCTACGGTTGGATGATCGCAAGTACCTGTATAAAATTATTATCGTGTGTGCGATACATAGATGAGAAATTAGTTTTGATAAAAATTTTCAGGTACTTACGTGTTGAAATTAATCATCATCGTCTTCGCAATCACTATAACTCTAAAAAGTATATTTTTTAAGTCAAGCAAAGGGATGCTAACATTAAAGCTGATACTGTGTTACACTATGTTGATGTAGTTTTACCACAATCATCGAATACATCACTTTAGTAATACGTAACACACCTTTAATTGTTAGTATAATAAATATTAGTGCGCACCTACCCGGAGAAATATTAAAGTAGGTATTACAAATACCCTTTCTATATTTACTGTAGTAGAGTCCTAATGGCATTACATGAATGTACAAAATTTGCAAACGAACAAAAAACTAAAGCCTCGCTTTAAACCTTCATCTATTCCGATTGCCATTGCATCAACACCGACCCACCCAAACCAACCTATCATAAATTAAAAAGAGATGGAATTTAATTATAGGGACATGAACAGATTTGTGGCCAAGTGTAATCCGCGAAATATTAACAAGTTATAAAAATTATGAATTAACGTCATTCAGACGAGGGTCGGGAGGGGTGACTGGAGGGGAACAACAATGGACGTTGCTTGAGGGTACCAATAAAAACTTGACAAATGGCGTTCCATAATCGCTTCGCATTCCACAGCTCGTCAGAGGCATACGTTTTTGTCCTCCCCGGAAAATGTCTGCTGTTATATTACTTATTGTGTTGACGACTGCTACTGGTTTGGTGTGCTTGTCTTGTTAACCAACTTTCAAAAATGATAATAAATAAGAAAAACAACAGCCGCCGTATAAAGGTATTGTATACTTATTGTTATTTTGTATGAGCTTATTTGTCACCACTATTCAGGGTGGAATGTGCGCGTGCACATATCGATTCTTCACTGCGAGAATTTAAAATACCGTAACTAAATTTTGCTTAAAACTAAATCGAACTGGGAACACAGGTAGGTGATAATTTGTTTTAGCGTAAAACTGCAATCCCATATTCTATATTCCGTATTCTATTTCCATTCCATCTACTGGGACATCTATTAGACAGTCACTTGGGTTTGCCAATAAACCATTTACAATACACACTGTCTCAGCATATTCGAGTATTCGCTGGAGCTCCTCAGTTCTGAGACACACCCGTACCCTGAAGTGCACTTAAGTCAATAAATAAAGTAATAGCAGTCCAGGCTGACTGACTAATTGAGACCCGGAATACTAACATTTTTTGTACCACTTTCCTTTAGTACTACTTACTTTCTTTAGACAAGTGGTCAGATCGGGTTTTTGGAAACGAGATGAGTACCTACCTACCCCATTAATAACAATTTGAACCTGATATAGGTACTTACGTGTACCTACTTTCACACGTTTTGACGTAATTTATATAAAAAGAAAAATAAAGAAACTAAAATAAAAAAATGTAGCAAATGTGTGGACCAAAAATACTTGCTACATCTTGGTTTGGTTATTGCCATGAGGGTGATATTAAACAAAAATATGAATTTTATTAATTACATCTATCAATTTCAAAGTACCTTCTACCATAAAGCTTCACAATTACTAGCAAAAGTTATTTTAATAGCACCCCACACAAATGCCAGATTTCTGTTCTTGTAATTATAGTTGATTGTGTATTGATGGCGGGAATATAAAATGCCTTAAGTAAATTTTGCTACAAGCTGAATTGAACTGTGGACGTATGTAATAAAGGTGTTTAGCAGGGAGTGGCAATTCCATATCCTCAGCGTTTCACATGTATATGCAAATTAATTACATATTTTAATGAACATAAATGACAACTTAGTAAGTATAGTAATATGTAATTTGTTGACGCTTATTCAATTATTTTATACAACTTTGTGTTAATGTAATTAATACATCGTCATAATTCAAAAGTCATCGACTAATTTATCAAACAATCGTAGCATTAATTTCAAGTCTCATATAAACAGCTCATAACGTTATGGTTTATTCCCACATAAAATTTCCTAGCGGCCATAAAGTAAGTCGAGGGCTTATTATTATTACCCACTACTACTACTTGGAAGAAATTCCTCGGGTAATAAGGGTCGGTATTAGCGTCACCAAAATATTGTCTGGTGTCAACTCGGGTCACCCCACTCTTACAATATTATTAAAAATAATTTCTCATTTTTATTGCTCGCCCGCGCTACGCAGGAGCGGTAAATGATTATATTTTCTTACGCTATAGCAAAATGGATTAGTGGTGCAATCATACATGTATAGCGTATTTTATCCTAACCGTGTAATTAAGTTTTGCAACTAGTTTGTTCATATTTATATATGGACACATAAATAACGTGTGTATTTGAATGATATTGTCTATTTTTTGTACTTTATTTTTGTAGACCATTTATTCGTTTATTGCACTTTACTGTACACTATAATTACAGAACGGAAAATCGGCCAATAATTTATTGACATGTACACAAAGGAGCGATCTTGTAGCTAAAAATCAGCGAGCAGAAAAAGCATAGAGGCCGCCTTCTCATAGAAATAGTCATTCTAATATGGTACCAAATTAGTCAC
>DWJQ01000010.1:0-26200 GCA_018248915.1 Hesperia meskei straton | reverse complement strand
GACACTTAAGTGGGTGAAATAAAGGGGTGAAGTTTAAACGAAATTCACGCGGGCGAAGCCGCTGGCAAAAGCTAGTACTTAATAAAATAATTGATTTAAAGTATACTTACTTTCCACAGTGTAGCATTCTGTAAAAGCATTTCCAGACATTCCTTGCGGACATGTACAGATTGGAATATGATTGTAAATATTGCACTCAGCATTTGGCGCACAAATTCCTGGACAAGGGTTAACACATTTGCTCTTCGAGCAAATTCTATCAAAAGCACATTCTGTATTTGTGACGCACTCTGGCTTACAACCATAATATGGATCTCCTGTATAGTCAAGCATACAAGTACAAACACCATTTCTACATTCTGCATTAAAACCGCAAGGAGATGGATTGCATGGATCCTGTGGTAATTCATCTGAAAGGACCAAAATGAATGTTACTAACAATTATAAAATAATATGTTCAAAGATAAGATATTTTTCAGTAAAATAATTAATGGTACCTCTTTCTGGAACTATCATTTGACAAAACGTGAACGGGTCTCCGGTATAGCCTTGTGAACATGTACATGCAGGTAGATGATTGAACACCGTACATTCAGCATTTTGACCACAACTGCCAGGGCACGGATCACGACACTTCATATTGATACATGCCATATTTGACGGACAATCTTGGTTTATTGCGCATTCTGGGCGGCAATTCGGAGGGAGACCTTGGAAGTTAGGCATACAGCTACAAGATGGGGCGCCATTAATATATCGACATATAGCATATTCTCCACAAGGGGACGGTACACAAGGATCACGTTGAGGTTCTGGTGTAAATTGCACTGGAGCTGAAATTTTGAAAAGCGTGTATTTACTCCTCAGTTTAATATGTTTCTTAAACTAAACACACTTTGATTATACCAAATCTATTAAAAAATTTCACAACTAAACTCAATTTGACTATTAAATACTTACGTATATTTACATTACTCGAAAATACTTACGGATTGTATAGCAACGAGTGAACGGATCTCCTGTAAATCCTGCTCTACAAGTACAAATAGGACTATGTGTAAATACTCTACATTCTGTGTTAGTTCCACAATGGCCAGGACAAGGATCAACACATTTTTGGTTGACACATGCTTTACTAATTGGACATTCGGAACTGACTGTGCATTCTGGTCTGCAACTTGGAGGAGAACCTTTATAATTTGGCATACATGAACATGCACTTTGACCGTTTACTGGATTGCATACACTGTTTGGCCCACAAGGATTCGGTACACAAGGTGTTTGCTTATCCGGTACTGGTTCTGAAATGATATTTTTATTTTAGAAGTTTTTATGTGTTATCAGTAAGTATTGTTATACAGAAAAACAGTACTGTTTTATAATGAAAAATGTTACGTAAAATTTACCTCTCAGAATATTACAACGTTTATAGGGATCTCCAGTGTAGCCAGATGGACAAGAGCATATCGGGAGGTGGTTGACAACAACACATGATGCTAGAGGGCTGCATGTTCCTGGACATGGATCCTGACATTTATTGCGGATGCAACTTCTGCTCGGTGGGCAGTCTGAATTGATAGTACACTCCGGACGACATCCTTCGTATGGGTTACCAACGTAATCAGGTAGACAACTACAGGAACCCGCATTGTTTTGTTCTCTACATATGGCATTAGACCCACACGGTGAAGGTACGCAGGGTGTAGACGTTTCCAAAATGACATCTCGTACAATGTTGCAACTTGTAAACGGATCTCCAGTGTAGCCTGAATCGCAGAAACATGTTGGACTGTGGCTTATCACGCGGCATTGCGCGTTAACACCACAAGTATTAGTGCAAGGATCTTGACACTTTTGGTTGATACAGGCTTTATTTGATGGGCATTCACTGTTACTTGAACATTCAGGTCTGCAATATGGTGGGGATCCGAAAAAGTTGGGAATGCAGGAACAGGAAGGCATACCCGATTGTTCTTTACAAATTGCATTAGCACCACAAGGTGAAGGATTACAAGGTGTTACATCGTCTTCTGGAGGTCCTGTAAAATAGAAAGTATGAGTATCAATGGATTCGATTATAAAATATGTAGATTTGTAGGTATAAAAGACTTTAAATTTGACTTACTATATGGAACGCATCTGGTAAATGGATCTCCAGTAAACTTAGGTGGACAAGTACAAATTGGATTGTGTTTAATAACTTCACATTGAGCATCTACACCGCAAGAACCACTGCATGGATTAATACATTTCTGATTACTGCAGGCTTTGTTGAGTGGACAGTCAGAGCTCACTATGCATTCCGGATGGCAAAGTGGTGGACTTCCAATATAACCAACCACACAGGTACAAACGGCTTGGCCATTGACTTCTCGACATTGACTGTTCGGGCCACAGGGCGATGGTAAACATGGGTTGGTAACAATTGGTGCTGAAAATCAATATGTTAATGCATTTATTACGAATGTATAGTAATAGTTAATAAAATAAGTGATTGATATACATATGTATGTATTATTATTATCATTAATTGTTTGGCTAAGGACATAAATCATCTTATGCCTGATTCTTTTTGCTATGTATAAACTGCATACAGTCACATAGCTAAGGTCAAAATGTTAGTTAAAACGTATATTATAAAACTATTTTATTTGTGATTAGAAATTAATTAATTTATATAATAATGATAGTACCTCGAATAACTTCACAGGCGTAAAAAGCGTTGCCCGTCATCCCCTGTGGGCAGCTACACATAGGTACATGGTGTATAACATCGCAAATGGCAGTTGCAGCACACGTGCCTATACAAGGATCTACACATTTATTTTTAACGCAGGCTTTATTCCTAGGGCAGTCAGTGCTCAATACACATTCAGGTAGACATCCAACGTATGGATCTCCAAAATATTCTTCGATGCAAGAACACGTGCCATCTTCGCATATAGCATTAGTACCACATGGTGATGGGTTACATTTGTCAATGATATCTATTTCTGTTGCCTGTCTTGGTGTGCACACAGTAAAAGCATCTCCGGTATAGCCTTCTGGGCAGGTACAGATGGGTATATGTCTAGACACTGTGCAAATTGCCCCAATCCCGCATGATCCTTTGCAAGGATCCTGGCATTTTTGTCGGATACAAGCTTGAGAAGTTGGGCATTCCGAATGAAGCACACATTCTGGTCTACAATTTGGCGGACTTCCAATGTAGTTTGACATACATGTGCATGAAGGGACACGGCCAATCTCTTGGCAAATGGAATTTGGCCCGCACGGTGACGGTACACATGGATTTCTGTAGGGTTCTAAGATGGCGTTGGAAACAGGTGCTACAATAGAAAATAACACATCTTAGATTTTAGATGTACAATGAAGGAAAAAATATATTTGAAATATTGTTGGACTTATGAAAAATACTTCAATATTCACTTACGTGGAATCGGATTGCATCTCGTAAACGGATCACCAGTATACATTGGTTTACAATTGCAAATTGGGCTGTGATTGATGACCCGGCATTCGGCATTTGTACCGCAAGAATCGACGCACGGATCTTGACATTTCTGATTTATACATGCCTTATCTCTTGGACATTCAGTGCTAATAATACATTCTGGATGACATCCTGGTGGCACACCGATATAGTTTGGCAAACAAGAACATACTGCTTGTTTATTTACTTCTTGGCAACGGCTGTTAGGTCCACATGGGTTTGGTTGGCAAACGGCTTTAGGTTCGTCAGAAATAACTGAAAAGGTTACACAAAATGTGAAAAATATCAGGTACAGACAATCTTACTTATTAAAAATAAATTAACAAGAACTATTTTTATATTGCAATAATTTTATGCAGAATAGAACTTCAAAATTGTACTAACCTTGCACACTACAGTAGCGGAATGGATCGCCTGAGTAGCCAGGGTTACAAGTACATAAGGGCGCATAATTAACCACTTGGCAAATGGCGTTCGGTGCACAGGCGCCTGGACATGGATCTCGGCATTTATTTTGTAAACAGGCTAGATTTGATGGACAATCGGTATTTATGACACATTCTGGTCTACATCCTTCGTATGGATTTCCGTAATAATCGGGTTGGCAAGTGCACGAACCCGCATTATTAAACTCTTTGCAAATAGCGTTCGCTCCACAAGGCGATGGTTGGCAAGGTGTTGTTACTTCTTGAATTACCTCTCTTCTGTGGCATTCAATAAATGGATTGCCAGTGTATTCAGGTAAGCATGAGCATGATGGCGAATGGCTTATAACATGGCATTGTGTATTAGAACCGCAAGAACCCACACATGGATCAACGCATTTTTGATTTATACAAGCACGATTTGTGGGGCATTCAGAATTACTTATACATTCTGGTTTACAGTGTGGAGGTGAACCTGTATATTCATCCATACATGAACAGACCGGTGATCCTAAACTCTCTTTGCATATTGAATTGGGACCACAAGGCGAAGGTACACATGGATTCACGGGTTCTGGTTGATATTCTTCGAAAATACATCTGACGAATGGATTTCCTGTGTACGACGGTGGGCAAGAGCATATGGGATTATGATTAATTACTTGACATTTGGCGGCAATGCCACATGCTCCTTGACAAGGTTTGATACATTTTCTATTGCTGCAAGCTTCATCCGGAGAACAATCTGTACTAAGAATACATTCCGGTCTGCATGAAGGTGGACTCCCAATGAAACCAGACAAACACGAGCATATTGCTTGTCCGTTTATTTCTCGACATTGACTATTGGGTCCACAAGGACTCGGTTGACACGGTTGGACTTTCTCAACTGTAAAAATAAAATAATCAATGTAACTTTATTATCCATATTTAAATAAATGTCAGTCATCGAAATTAAAATGCATTATGTCTATGAACATACCTTCAAGAATAGTACAGTGAACAAATGCGTCGCCCATCATTCCCTCTGGGCACCTGCACATGGCTATATGATTTATTACTTCGCATATCGCATTACTTGCACAAACGCTGCTCATACATGGATCAACACATTTATTACGTAAGCACGCCTTGTTTTGTGGACAATCTGAACTTAGAACACATTCCGGACGACATTCAATGTATGGATCTCCCCGATATTCCGGCAAGCAAGTGCATTCTCCTCCACGGCAAACTGCATTTGATCCACAAGGTGATGGGTTACAGGGATCGACCTCATCCTGAGGAGCTTCTGTAAAAAGTCAATTAAATTTTAATAAGTATCAAGTTATATTTTATATTTGAGAAAATATAATTTAAGTATATAAAAACAAAAATAGGTACCTTGTATTTTGCATTCCGTAAATGCATCACCTGCGTAACCTTCTAAACAGGAGCAAATTGGAATGTGATTTTTTACAGTGCATATAGAGTTAATACCACAAGAGCCTGGGCAAGGATCTCTACATTTTTGATTTATACAGGCTAAATTACTTCTGCAATCCGAATTGATAACACACTCTGGTCTACATCCTGGCGGGGCACCGATATACGATTGTAAACAAGTACAAGATGGGATTCCATTTATTTCTTTACATTCACTAAAAGGTCCGCATGGTGAGGGCACACACGGATTTGTTGGTCTTACTTCTACAGCAGATGGTGTGATAAATTGGTAACATCTACTGAAGGGATCTCCTGTATACCCTGGTATGCAAGTACAAATCGGACTGTGATTCACAACAATGCATTTAGTATTTTGTCCACACTGGCCAATACATGGGTCAATGCATTTCTGAGACACACATGCTTTGTTTGTTGGACATTCAGCACTTATTATACACTCTGGTCTACAATTAGGCGGCGAACCCTGATAATCCGGCATACAAGTACAAACTGCTTGCTCATTCTGTATTTTACATACGCTGTTGGGGCCACAAGGAGATGGAACGCAGGGATCCGATGAAGTTTCGACTTCTGCGAAATAAAAAAAAAATACTTTTATATTCGTGTTGTTAATTGAGATAATTTTATCAGAGCGTAAAAGAGCATAAATATTCTTACCTTGTTTATAAAAACAATTTTGGAACGGATCTCCTGTGAACCCAGGGAGGCATGTACACAATGGCACATGATTCACAGTTTGACATTGAGCATTCGTAGCACATGTCCCAGGACAGGGGTCAAGACATTTATTTTGCTGACATACTTTGTCTGAAGCACAATCAGAGTTTACCGTACATTCAGGTCTACATCCTTCATAGGGATTACCGAAGTACCCAGATGAACAAACACATGAACCAACATTATTACGTTCTTTACAAATAGCATTGCTTCCACAAGGAGAAGGTGTACACGGTGATATTATTTCTACTGGTACATTTACTTGTAGGTTACAGGAAACAAAAGGATCCCCTGTATATCCTTGTGAACAAACGCAATTAGGAGTATGGCTAACCACTCGGCATTGTGCCAATGAGCCACATGCCCCTAAGCAAGGATCTGCACATTTGTTGTTTATACATGCTAAGTGATTCAGACATTCACTGTTACTTGAACATTCTGGACGACAATTTGGTGGAGATCCGATAAATTCAGGCATACATGTACAAGTCGGTGAGTCATTTAGTGTTTGGCATATTGAATTGGGCCCACAAGGAGATGGCAAGCATGGATTAATTTGTAGCTGTATCTCGAGAGCTGAAAAAAAGTATTATCCATAAGTAATTTAAATGAAAAACATATTTTACCATATAAACATTTGCACATTTTTCTTAAAATACCACCATGAATATGAAGATGATTAATTATAATTAACGTACGTTTAGGAATGCATCTAGTGAATGGATCACCAGTGAAGTCTCTTGGACAAGAACATATCGGATTGTGATTGACGACTTCACAAAGTGCACTGACTCCACAAGCTCCATTGCATGGATTAATGCACTTATAATTATTGCAAGCTTTATCTAGTTGACATTCAGAGCTTGTCGTGCATTCAGGTCGACACGTTGGAGGATTTCCCGAATAATTTGGCAGACAGGAACACACGGCCACACTGTTGATTTCGCGACATTGACTATTCGGGCCACACGGACTAGGGTTACATGGATTTGTAGCTAAAGGAACTGAAACATCAAAAGAAATAATATCTATTATGCGAATTCAAACATGTATTTTTGAAAAACCGTAAAGAAACAACAAATTTATAATTTACCTTGCACAGGATTACATGATACGAATGAATTGCCAGCATATCCCTTTGGACAACTGCACATAGGAACATGATTTATAACTTCACAAATGGCATTTGTTCCACAAGTATCAGGACAAGGATTTATACATTTTTTTCTAACGCAAATCTGATTGTTTTGACAATCCGTACTAATTGTACATTCAGGTCGGCACCCAATATATGGATCCCCTAAATATTCTGGTAAACAAGAGCATTCTCCGTTATCGCAACGAGTATTAGCTCCACATGGCGATGGATTACATGGATCCGTGGGTATCGGTTCTGAAATACAAACATACATAAATATTTTTATATTATGTTTATTGTAACACATAGGTACTCCACATGTGTACCTAACACATAATCTGGAATGGTAATGATCAACATCTCTTATTTGTTATTAAAATAATTACCTTCGAATGGTTTTAGAGCGCATGCAGTGAATGGATCCCCTTGATATCCCTCGTTACATGTACATATTGCAATATGTTTTATGACGGAACATCGAGCGTTTTGTCCACAAGATCCGGGGCAGGGGTCTCTACATTTTTCATTAATACAAGCCATTGAGCTAATGCATTCTTGATTGGTTATACACTCCGGCCTGCATTGAGGTGGACTTCCGAAATAGCCAGGTAAACACGAACACGAGGCTTGTCCGCCTATGTTACGGCATACTGCATTGGAACCACATGGCGATGGCACACAGGGATCTCTGGTATCCTCCAAAAGTGGTTGAGGTACTAAAATAACGGAATGTGAAAGAATATGTTTATTAATGTTGGTTGATGCCTTTAAAATAAAAAAAACTTTCGGAATACAATTTTAAATAGCATTAAGGAATATTTTATTTCTTATGTAAGTAACTCCATGTGTAACTACAATATTATTTCATAAAAAATTACTGAAAAAATTAAGATTCTCTGCATTATTCCAAATTCATTAATGTTCTCATATGTTAGATGAAACTGTTACTTTAAATATGTGCGACACATGAGTGTATAGTTTACTACTTATCACTCTTGTTACACTTTTTCAACCAACGTTTTGATTGATAGTCTGGTTTTTAAGTAAATTTCTGTGCGGCATGATAATTGGATCCCTTTGTGTTCTTTTATAATGCTTAGGTAATAGCAATATACAGTAGCAGTGACATTTGAAACGACTACAATAACAAAGTCTACCATAAGTTTGCATTGTTGGCATTCATAATAATTAATATTTACCTGGCTTCGCATAACATCTTGTGAATGGATCTCCAATATATCCACCAACACAACTGCATATGGGATTATGGTTAAAAACTCGACATTCAGCGTGTTGACCACAGGGACCAGGGCATTGATTGATACATTTTCGATTGACACAAGCTTTGTCCGAGGGACACTCCGTGTTTAGTACACACTCGGGTTTACAGGATGGAGGTTCACCGATAAAATCGGGTAAACAACTACATACAGCTTGGTCGTTCGATACACGACATTGACTGTTTGGTCCGCAAGGGCTCGGGAAGCAAACGTTAACTGGTGGAACTGCTTGAACTGAAAGAAATTATTATCATCATTTAACTTATTGGTAAAGGTAAACTGTAAATTTGATTAAACATTTTGAATAAAGGAGTAAAACCTACTTGGAATATTTGTACAGCGTCGGAATGGATCTCCAGTGTATCCAATAATGCAAGAACAGGAAGGAGAATGATTGACTGTTGTACACTCAGCATTTACCCCACATGTCCCCGGGCAAGGGTTCTGACACTTATTACCAATGCAAGCTCTATTTCCAGGACAATCAGAATCGCTCACACACTCTGGACGACAGCCTTCGTGAGGGTCTCCGAAGTAGCCTTCATTACAAATACATGACCCTACTTTATTTTGTTCTTTGCATATTGCGTTTGGACCACAAGGAGACGGTGAGCAAGGCGTTAATACTTCGACCACAGTTTGTACTGAGCACTGCGTGAAAGGATCTCCTTTGTACCCTTGCGGGCAAACACACATAGCAGAGTGACTAACAACGCGGCATTCGGCATTAGCACCACAGGCCTGTGTACAAGGATCTTTGCATTTTTGATTCATACAAGCTAAATGTATTGGGCATTCGCTATTGCTAATACATTCTGGCTTGCAATATGGCGGCTTGGCCTTCCATTTACGGACACAAGTACATGAAGGGGATCCATTAATCTCATTGCAAATGGAGTTTGGTCCACACGGTGAAGGTTGACAGACATTAACAACAACGGGAGGTACATCTGAAAAATAGTGATACAGGGATAAAAAAATCAAATAAATACAAATTCTTTTGTAGTTTGATTAAATTAAGTATTATAAATTAATAAATATGAAGATACTTGATATAGGTGTACATCCGGTGAAAGGATCTCCTGTATGAGCAGAGGGACAAGCGCATACTGGATTATGGTTGATCACTTCGCACGTCGCTCTTAATCCGCAAGCTCCAAGACATGGATTGATACACTTTTGGTTTGAACAAGCTTTGTCTTGAGGACATTCGGCGCTCACGACACATTGTGGTCTACAGGCCGGAGGTATGCCCAAATACGTAGGTAAACATGAACAAACGGCTTGGTTATTTATCTCACGGCACTGACTATTTGGTCCACAGACAGCCGTACTACATGGACTGATATTAAGTGTTACTGCAATTAAAATAATTTTAAGTTTCAAAAGATTTGTATAAGAAAAAAGTTATAAATAAACATCTTACTTTTAACAACTACATACTTTTTATCGGATTACAAACAACGAAGGCATTTCCAGTAAAGCCATTGCTGCAACTGCACATTGGAATATGATTCACTACTTGACAAATTGCATTCACGCCACAAGCTCCGATACACGGATCGACACATTTCCTTTGAACGCAGGCTTTACTTTGATCACAATCGGTGCTATAAACACATTCGGGTCTGCAGTTGAAATAAGGATCTCCATGAAACTCTGGTAAACATTGACACTGCCCATTGATGCACTCAGCGTTGGAACCACAGCGTACGTTTGAACAAATGTCAACTACACTCAGCTCATCTAAAATAAATTAATAGAAATATTATTTATCTAGGTATTTATAGATAACTTACACATTTTATAATCATCATCATATATTCAAATGTGTACCCTCTAATATTTGCAATTTACAGCTTGTAAATGGATCTCCAACATATCCTAGAAGACACGTGCAAATTGGTATGTGACTTTGGACATTGCACGTAGCGTATAAACCACAAGAGCCAGGGCAGGGGTCAATACATTTAGAGTTAATACAGGCGCGATCACTTGCACAGTCTGAGTGTATGGAACATTCCGGCCGACAATTTGGCGGGCTACCAATATAGTTAACCAAACATGAACAAGATGGCGCATTTCCAATAACTCTGCACTCTGAGTTAGGTCCGCACGGCGATGGTACGCAAGGATTAATGTTTTCTTGAGGTGGTTGTTCAACTAAAAACAAGAAAATACTTTATGTACAAACACTTACTTACAATATTTACATAAAATATTTAAAATCTATTTAACTTAGTACTTACGTGGAACAGGAGTGCAAATCGTAAACGGGTCCCCAGTATATGAGGACTTACAAGAACATATGGGGCTGTGATTTATCACCTTGCAGTTACTATTAACGCCACAAGGTTTTGGGCACGGGTTCATACACTTATTGTTTATGCAAGCCTTAACGTGCGCACATTCTGAACTCACTACGCATTCTGGGCGGCAGTTCGGTGGAGTTCCTACATACTCTGCTTGACAGGAACACACCGCTTGTCCATTGACATTTTTACATTGACTGTTAGGACCACAAGGTGATGGATAACACACGTCTGCTTGTACTCTAATCGGTTCTTCTAAAATTAAAATAAAATATTGTTGAAAAATTATTATTATTATGATTAAATTAAATAAAAACATACGTAAGCAGATCATTAAAAACAAATTATATACCTTGATAAACGCAGTATCGGAATGGGTCTCCGGTGTAATCTTTAAAACAGGTACATAAAGGCGCGTGATTCACTACTTGGCATTCGGCGTTGGTGCCGCAGCTTCCGGGACAAGGATCCACGCACTTGTTATTGGTACATGCTCTGTTAGATGGACAATCAGTATTTACAACACATTCAGGCCGACAACCATCATATGGATTTCCTAAATAACCTTCAATACATGTGCACGATCCAGCGTTATATCTTTCCTTGCACAGAGCGTTAGATCCGCAAGGTGAAGGTGAACATGGTGTAGTAAGAGGTTCCGCAAAAAAAGGCTCGCGCTCGCAACCTCTAAATGGATCTCCCTGGTATCCATTAGAACAAAGGCAAATTGGGGAATGGCTAACAACTCTACACTCAGTATTAGCACCACAGATACCTTCGCAAGGATTCACACATTTCAAATTTACACATGATAAGTGAGAAGAACAATCTTCGTTACTGGTGCATTCTGGTCTGCAATATGGAGGTTGACCGTGATAATTATCTAGGCATGTGCATGTTGGTACTCCGTTTACATCCTTGCATTGTGAGTTTGAACCGCATGGTGAAGGTGTGCAGACATTGACGGGATCCGGCAATTTTTCAGCTGTAATAACAATATTTATTAATTTAATTTCGTCCATTAATTCTTTAAAGTTAATAAGATAATATAATTTCTGAGATTAAATGTGAAAAATCGCTGATAACTTACGTAATTTGAAGCACCGTGAGAATGGGTCACCTGAGTATGATACTGGGCATGTGCATATTGGATTGTGGTTGACTACTTTACATTTGGCGTTCACGCCACAAGCGCCTACACAAGGGTTGATACAACGTTGATTACTACAAGCTTGGTCTAAAGAACATTCGGCGCTTATGATGCATTCCGGCCGGCATGCAGGAGGAGATCCCATATATTGAGGTGCGCAAGAACACACAGCTTGGCCATTTGATTCTCTACATTGACTATTAGGACCACAAGGCGAAGGTTGGCAGGGATTTCTTTTAACGGGCTCTAAAAAAACAAGATAAATTATTATTATTATTATACCTATCATTATCAATCAATGTAAAAAAGTGACCGATGTCATTTTAATCATACCTGCCATAATCCTGCATTCTATAAAAGCATTGCCGGTCATCCCTTCGGGACAAGTGCACATTGGGATGTGGTTAATTACATTACATATCGCGGTAACTGCGCAAGTACCAGGACAAGGATTTTGACATTTATTACTCATGCATGCTTTATCTCGATCGCAGTCGGTACTCTGAACACATTCAGGACGACAACCACTGTATGGATCTCCATGGAATTCAGGTATACAGGTGCATTGCCCATTGTTACATACCGCATTTGGACCGCAAGGTGACGGATTGCATAAATCAGTTTCTTCTGTAAAACATTTTATTTGATTAGACTATGATAAGAAAATTACAGATTTGTTTGTATGTGAATGTATGTACATGCAATTCACCAAATGATTCAATGTAAAGGAATAACAATAAATAGTAGATGAACATTATACCGACCTTTTAAAGGCACTGGACTGCACTGTATAAAAGCATTCCCTTCAAAACTTTCAATACAAGTGCAAACTGCGACATGATTTATAACTTGACAATTAGCGTTGATGCCACACGAACCCGGACATGGATCTTTACACTTCTGTTTTATACAAGCAAGATTGCTAATACACTCTTCATTTATTGTACATTCTGGCCTGCAGTTCGGAGGACTGCCTTCAAAGTTTGGCATACATGAACAAGATGGGATACCACGTAGATTCTGGCAAATAGAATTTGGACCACAAGGTGAAGGTACACAAGGATCTCTTTCAATAACTGCTTGAACTGGTGCTGAAATAATATAAATAAAATATAAAATAGTGCTATGTAATAATACGCCTTATTGTACACTCAGATTAGAAATAATATAATGCCCTACTAATTAACACATCTCTGAAGTAATATATAAATTAAAAAAAAATTAAAAAAGGTTTCAATGCATGTTTCTAAATACCTGTAATCCTATAACAATTAGAGAAGGGATCGCCAGTATATGTTTCCTCACAAGTGCAAATAGGGCTATGGTTTATGACTCTACACTTTGTATTTAATCCACACGGCCCTGGACAAGGTGAAACACATTTTTGGTTTCTGCACGTCTTGTCAGGCGGGCATTCTGCACTAACAACGCATTCTGGTCTGCAGTTTGGTGGAGAACCTCTGTACTCCGGTAAGCAGGAGCATACGCTTTGGCCATTTGTAACTTGACACTGACTATTTGGTCCGCACGGTGACGGTTGACATGGGTTTGTATACACTGGTTCTTCAACTAAAAATAAAATGCCCAGTTATTATATTTTAATCCATTAGGTAAAATTAAATTTGCATTCTTTTACTGAATTATTTTTAGCCGCGTATTTATTTTAATTATTATTACTAAGGATTAAAACTTACTTTTAAAAGTACATTGCCTGTACGGGTCACCAATATACTGCGGTCGACATGTACATAATGGGGAGTGATTCACTACTTGACAATCTGCATTTATTGCACAGGTTCCAGGGCAGGGATCAATGCATTTATTCCTTGTGCACGCTTTGTTACTCGGACAGTCAGAATTAACTGAGCATTCTGGGTGGCATCCTTCATAAGGGTTACCAAAATAACCGTTTACACATAAACACGCGCCTGCTCCGGATTGTTCCCTACACTGTGCATTAGGTCCACAGGGTGACGGTGTACAAGGGGACAACGATTCCGTAGGTATTAATGGATTTTTCGTACACTGAATTACTGCATCACCACTGTAACCGTCTGGGCAGATACATATTGCGGTATGACTAACAACCCTACATTCGGAGTTTATTCCACAAGCCTGAACACAAGGATCTTGACACTTTCTATTTATGCAAGCTTTGTGTGGAGCGCACTCGCTGTTTGATATGCATTCTGGACGACAATTTGGAGGTGAGCCAATAAAATCAGGCATACATTGACATGAAGGTAGTTCTCCTCCTGTCTGTTGGCAGACAGAGTTTGGTCCACAAGGCGATGGTTGGCAAGGATTTACCGCAATCGTAGGTTCAGAAACGGCTGTAAAATATATATTTTTTCATCATTAGTTTATTGCACACTTATATTATTAATAACTTTGATTAATACAATAATAGAACTTACGTTTTGTGATGCACCTTGTAAACGGATCACCAGTCAGGTCAGAGGGACACGAACATATTGGATTATGATTGATGACTTGGCATTCAGCTGCCACTCCACATGCACCACGGCAAGGATTTATACATTTTTGATTGCTGCATGCCTTATTTGACGGGCAATCTGAACTAGAAGTACACTGTGGGTGGCATGATGGAGGCGCACCAAGATAGGAGTCCATACAAGAACACACTGCTTGGTTATTAAATTCTTTACATTGACTAAATGGCCCACATGGACTTGGTTGACATGGATTTGATGGAACAACGTCTGAAATAATTATAATTTTAACGTTTCGATTAAATATTTACCCACTATGTAAATGAGTAAAGTAAAGAAAGTGAAAACATTTATTTACCTCTAATTGGGCTGCATTGAACAAAAGCATTTCCTGTGGTCTTTGGAGGACAAGCGCAGATAGCCATATGTTTTACAACTTCGCAGTTGGCATTGGTCCCGCATGTATTAATGCACGGATTAATACATTTCTGTTTGACACAAGCCTTGTCCATAGGACATTCCGAACTGATTGTACATTCTGGACGACAACCGAAATATGGGTCGCCGTTGTATTCAGGCAAACAAGTACAAACACCATCATTACAAACAGCATTAGGTCCACATGGTGATGGGTTGCAAGGGTTTATTGGCTCAGGGTCTGTAAAATACATATAAAAGATTACGATATAATAAACTTGTTTCGTTAATATTCTATAAGAAGCAAAATAAACAATACAACAATACAATTCTTACAATATACAAATAATACGTGCCTTTTATGGGTTTCAAAACGCAGTTGTTGAAGGGATCTCCAGTGTATCCGTCTAAACAGGTGCAAATAGAAACATGGCTCTGAACTCTACATTCAGCATTTAAACCACATGAACCTGGGCATGGGTCGATACATTTTTCATTAATACAGGCTTTATCACTAGGACAGTCACTATTAATGGAGCATTCCGGTCGACAATTTGGTGGGCTCCCATGATACTGCGGAAGGCATGTGCAAGAAGGTGAATTTCCTACACTACGGCATTGGGAGAAAGGTCCACAAGGTGACGGTAGGCATGGATTAACGGAAGGAGTGACAACATCAGGAACTGAAATCAAATAGTAACATTTTAAGGTTCATTTGCAACATTTAAAGGAATTTATATTTGTAGTTTAAATACGAATAAAAGATAAATTATAAACAAGTGCTTACGAAGAATCCTGTAACATCGGCTGAACGGATCTCCGGTGTATTGCGCCTGGCATGTACATATTGGGCTATGGTTGATAACTTTACAATCCGTGTTTAATCCACAAACTCCTTCACACGGATTTTTACATTTGCGGTTAATACATGCTTGTTGTTGCGTGCACTCTGAACTTACTACGCACTCAGGTCTGCAGGAAGGAGGTGTTCCTAGGTATCCAGATTCACAAGTACACACTGCTTGATCATTCAATACTTTGCATAAGCTATTGGGTCCACAAGGTGATGGCACGCATGGATCTTTGAACACGGCAGGTACTTCTTGAAAAAGAGAATGTATATAATTAGATTGTTTATACATTTTAATAAAATATATAATATAAAGTTAATAAAAATGTTATGCTTACCTTGTACTTTTTCAAAACATCCTTGATATGGGCTACCTGTTAGACCAGGAAGACACTCGCACAGAGGCGCATGATTTACAACATTACAAATAGCATTGCGTCCGCATATGTTGCTACAAGGATTTTTACATTTGTTTTGAATACATGCCAAGCTTATAGGACAATCTGAATTCACAACACATTCAGGACGACAGCCCTCATATGGATTCCCAATATAATCTGGCAAGCAAACACAGGCACCTGCATCCCTTTGTTGTTTGCATAACGCATTTGGTCCACATGGGGACGGATTACAGGGTGTAATAGGAACATCTAAAGGTTTACACCCAATGAAGGCGTCTCCTGTGAAGCCTGGTTGACAATAACATTGCGGAGCGTGGCTTACAACTCTGCATTCAGCATCTGTGCCACAAGAGCCAGGACAGGGGTCTTTACATTTTTGATTGATACATGCCAGTTCATTGGGACACTCAGAGTTAGCAATACATTCAGGACGGCAATTTGGTGGGGCACCCATAAAGTTATCGAGGCAAGCACAAGATGGGCTGTCATTAATGTTTTTGCAAATCGAGTTTGGACCGCAAGGTGATGGTTCGCAAGGATTTACATATTTGATGGGCTCCACATCTGAAACATAGTTTGAATATAATATTCAAACTGAATTCAGAAATAATGCAATAATTATTTAATAATAATTATTGCATTATTTCTAACAATTATATCCATAATCGTTTGTTAAGAATATATTTTTAAGTAAATTAACATAACTTGGGACACCATAATAATATGAAATCTTTTATTATTTTTAGATTACATATATGAACAAATACATTATTAAACAATACTGTAACAAAATTGAATGTAAAATTTTAAGTTAAGTTTCAATTTTTACCTTGGGTAATACATCTTATAAATGGGTCTCCAGTAAATCCAGTGGGGCATGAGCAAATGGGATTATGATTTATCACTTGGCATTGAGCTCCAGTTCCGCAGTTGCCTTTGCATGGATCAATGCATCGTTGGCCAGAACATGCTTTATCCAGTGGGCATTCCGCACTAGATGTACACTCGGGTCTACAAGTTGGTGGTGCATCTATATAACCAGGTAAACATGTACATATGGCTTGACCATTGATGTCCCTACAGCGACTGTTAGGTCCGCAAGGTGATGGGTTGCATGGATCTATGACTTCGGTAACCACTACTAGTCGACATTCCAAGAACGCATTGCCTGAAAATCCTTGAGGACACGTACACATCGGAATGTGATTGAATATGTTACAAAGAGCATTCTTGCCACATGTATTTATACAAGCATCTACACATTTACTTCTGAGACAAGCCTTATCGTGAGGGCAATCTGTGTTTACTAAACATTCTGGACGACATCCGAAATAAGGATCACCGTGATATTCAGGCAAACATGTACAAATTCCGTCATTACATACGGAGTTAGGACCACACGGAGAAGGATTACATGGATCCAGTTCAGTAATAATATCTGTGAAAAAGACATTAATGAGGAATGATAAACATTTATGAATATTTTTCCAATAAAGGATATAAGTAATCAAATATTTATGTTTACCGTCGTCTTGAAGAATGACACATTGAACAAATGGATCTCCGCTGTAACGTTCTAAACAACTACACTGGGCAATGTGATTGAATACTGTACATTGTGCGTTCAATCCACATGCACCAGGGCACGGGTCCCGACACTTTTCGTTTATGCAAGCTTGATTGCTGGGACATTCAGAATTGATTGTACATTCTGGTCTACAATTTGGAGGGCTGCTTATATAACCCGGTTGACAAGAACACGTGGGGACATCACCTATATTGCGGCATTCTGCGTACAAGCCACATGGCGAAGGTAGACATGGATCCGAAGAGGGTATACTAATAGGTTGTTGCGAAACTGAAATAAAATATTTGTATTGTATTGTGATGAAAATTAATATTGTGGGTGTAGGTATATTAGAAACTTTTTTTAATACGTATCTATATTTTACCTTTTATGGGATAGCATCTTGTAAATGGATTTCCAGTTAATCCCTGCTTACAAACACATATAGGACTATGATTTATAACGTTACAATTAGCATTGTCCCCGCAACTACCCACACATGGATCAGCACACTTTTGATTAACACAAGCCAAGTGTATGGGGCATTCAGAGCTAACCATGCATTCTGGGCGGCAATTAGGCGGCGCACCTATGAAATCGGGCAAACAAGAACATACTGATTGACCGTTTATTTCTTTACATTGGCTGTTTGCTCCGCAAGGTGATGGACTGCAAGGGCTTCTGACTACAACTTCCGCTAAAAATTAAATAAAGACGTTATCATTAAGAAAAAGTTATTGTTATAAATTGTATATATTTCGGGTATATGTCAAATTTGTTTTCAAACTTACGTTCTTTCATGATGACACAATGGATAAATGGATTTCCAGTGTATCCAGGCAGGCAAATACAATTGGGCATGTGATTATTTACTTGACATAATGCACTCGAACCACAAGTGCCTGGACAAGGATCTACACATTTCATTCGGGAGCATGCTTTATTGAGAGGGCAGTCAGAATTGACAATACATTCTGGCCTGCATCCTTCATATGGATTTCCTGAATAGCCTTCTTGACATTGACAAGCTCCTACTCCATTCTGTTCTCTGCATATAGCATTAGCGCCACAAGGACTTGGAGTACATGGATTTATTATTTCATTGGGTTCGAGCAATGTTAGTGGATTACATTGTGAGAACGGATCACCAGTGTATCCAGCTTGGCATATACATATAGGCGAATGACTGACTACCCTACATTCCGTATTACTTCCACAGCTTCCTATACATGGATCGACACACTTTTGATTTGAGCAAGCCAAGTTATAGTCACATTCACTGTTACTTATACATTCTGGTCTACAATTGGGCGGCGTGCCTTTGAAACCCTGTATACATCCACACACTGGACCCTCACCGCTTATTCTGCAGATTGAATGAGGCCCACAAGGAGATGGGTCGCAAGGATTAAGCTGAGGTGGTGTTTCCACTGAAAATAAGCAATTTTATAAATGAAATAATTCAAATAATAATTATATTACAATCATCACATTACATCACATCACAGTGTTTATTTCTATTGTTAATATGCTGTGCTTACCAACGATAGAACATCTGACAAACGGATCTCCGGTAAATGATGGAGGACAGGTACAGATGGGATTATGGTTTATGACATCACAAACGGCGGCAACTCCACAGGCACCAATACATGGATTCACACATTTTTGGTTGTTACAAGCTTCCTTCAATGGGCATTCAAGGCTGACAACACATTCAGGCCTACAAGTTGGCGGACTGCCTCTATAACCAGGTATGCAAGAGCAAACAGATTGTCCATTGGATTGTTGGCATCGACTATTCGGCCCACATGGTGATGGATTGCATGGATTAATGTTTGCAACTAAAAAGGAAGAAATGTCATAGTTAAAATATTATTTGATACACGTTAAAATTAAATTATATATATTATGTCGAAACGTAAAATGCTAAACTATAAACATAGTTGAATTAAGAATAAAAGATTTATACCTTATAAGAAATAATTAACTTTTCATATAAAAAAATTACATCTCAAACGGCTAGTAGAGATAACTCAAAAACTACCCGTCAGATATCACTCAAATTTAAATGGAACCAGATGATAGTAACAGCTTTTGAACAAAAAGAATTATCAAAATCGGTACACCCAATAAAAAAGGTATGAGGACACACAAAATACAGTCAAATTGAGAACCGGCTCCTTTTTTGATGTCGGTTTAATATTACTTACCCGCAAAAGGACGGCATTCCACAAACGCATTGCCGCTCATTCCCTTCGGACAGCTGCACATTGGTACATGGTTATTAACATCACAAATGGCATTGATTCCGCAGGTTCCGATACAAGGATTAACGCATTTATTTCGTTGACAACCTTTGTCTTGAGGACAATCAGAACTGTATACACATTCTGGTCTGCATCCGAGATATGGATCGCCATGATAGCCCGCTGAGCACGAGCATACTGCATTTCTGCATTCTGTATTTGAACCGCAGGGATTGGGCTCACAAGGGTCAAAGACTGCAGGCTGTGTTTCATCTAAAAAAAAACGATAATAAATAAATACATTTAAAATTCGATGGGAAAAAGTAAAATTTTTTGAAGATCACGTTATTCATACCTTTATATGGTATCGGTGAGCATTCTCTGAATGGATCTCCCGTGAATGAATCAGCACATATACATACAGGTACGTGATTATTGACGAAACATTTAGCATACAATCCACATGATCCTTCACAAGGATTTCTACATTTCTCTGTAATGCATGCTTGATTACTTGGACAATCTGAGTGTACAACACATTCTGGTTTACAGTAAGGAGGTGAGCCCACGTATGTCGGTAAACAAGAACAAGAGGCCAAACCATCAATATTACGACATTCTGCATATAAACCACATGGAGATGGAAGGCATGGATTGGATTTCTCAGCCACAATTGTAGCTATATCTACAAAATAAATAAAATGATAAGAATAGCGAAAACATATTTATAGTAATATTTTAAAACATCATATCTTTGAATCACTTTATTATACTTACGATAACTTAGAGAGCACACAGTGAAGGGGTCTCCAGAATATCCTTGTCGACAAGAGCATACTGGACTGTGGTTTATAACTTTACATTCTGCATTGCGACCACACGGTTTCGGGCACGGATTAACACATCTATTGTTAACGCACGCCTTTGTAGGCTTACAATCAGAATTTACAATACATTCAGGCTTACAGTTCGGTGGAGAGCCCATGTAATTCGTTAAGCATGAGCAGACTGGTTGACCATTAACTTCCTTGCATATAGCATTTGGACCGCAGGGTGATGGGTTGCATAAATTGATTACTAATAAATCATGTTCTAAAAAATAAAATCAAATTAGTAATCTACTCTGCAATTTTAATAAATTGTATCTATCTAATCGAACCTTACCTCGTATAATGGAACACATGGACAAAGGATTTCCAGTATAACCAGTTTTACAGTTACATGTAGGTTTATGATTTGTAACAAAACAATCAGCGTTGTAGCCACACACTCCTGGACAGGGATCTATACATTTATTCCTATTGCATGCAGACGTCAAGGGGCAGTCAGAATCGCCTAAGCATTCTGGTCGACATCCTTGATAGGGATCACCGAAATAATCTGGCAAGCACGTACATGAGCCAGCATTTCCTTGGACTCGGCACTCAGCATTTGAACCGCAAGGTGATGGTTCGCATGGATTAATATATTCCGTCTTAATTGGAGCTGAAAATAGTTTATTGAAAATCATAAAAATATTCACTTACCTAAAACCGCATTTACCTTAGAAGCATCTCCTTGGTCCGAAGCGTTAGTCGAAGCTTACTGGGCTCGGCGACGTTTAGTGACCTCTCTAATCCAGCTTCGGCGACGTTTAGCGGGCATCATCCAAAAGCGGCCGTTTTGAAAAACGACCTAAGCTTACTGTAAGTGCTTTGTTATCTCCGCGTGCTCCAGTCAAAAGCAGAGGCATTAATTTCACATAAATAATAATTATAAAATATGTTACATCCCTTCTGGAAGCAAAATCTAAATTATATTAAAAATATTGTCTTCACCGTCCTAATCCGATTGCCTTCGTTTTACAATTAAGCGCAAAAACATTATAATACTAGTACAATTTCCTTTAAACCAAGTTGCGGGCATGGTCGCCACTCAGTCCTAAAGAAAAGATACCAGTAAAATTCGTTCTCTTAACATTAGTAAACCATGTAAACCGTGATTTTATCTTCAGTATTTAAAAAGCACACATTTTAAGCATGATTTGTCACGCTTCGCGAAGCAGGGGTTAGTGCACTTTTTCTTCAAAAATAATGATTTAATTTATTTTAAATCATGTTATATTTTTTGACCTCTTTTTACCTTTTATTCAGTAATATATTTTAGACGTCGATCCTTCAAAACAAATTGGTAATACTTTTGAAAGTTAAAACAAATTTTGTTGTAATGAAGTTTACCTTTAGGAGTTGTACAACCCTGGAAGGGATCGCCTTCTAGACCGGGTTCACACGCACACGTGGCTCGATGATCGACCGCGGAGCAAATTGCCCGCGGGCCGCAAGCTTGCACGCAAGGGTCTTTGCATCTTTGGGCGACGCAAGCAAGAGCTGCCGGACATTCAGCACTAATAGTGCACTCAGGTCGACAGTTAGGTGGGGATCCAATAAAACCAGGTTGACAGCTACAGGCAGGTATGTCTCCAGAATTTACGCAAACAGAGTTTGGACCGCACGGTGATGGCCGACATAAATCGATTGGTTCAGGTGGTAGCGCTAAAATAAAAAAAATATATATTAAATAATATTCTAAGTATACAATACATATTATATTTTCATCTGGAATTTATCACTGTCGAAATCGAAGATATATAAGAAGAAGATATTACTAGGGGTAGGAGGGGGTCGTTATTAACGATATAGAACCCAAAACAATGTTTTTAAACATTTTAGCCTGTACATTTTGTCCACGCTTATCTTAGAATGCTTAATTGATTTAGGTGCGCTTTTAATACATACATTTTGGTAAGTTTTTTATTTCAATTGATGCAGTAACTAAAATGGCAATGTAAAGAATCACATTTAATAATTTTCAAATGTGGTTACTGAGGGACCGGTTTACTATTAGATTAATAAATGTATTGAAGACATATTCTGTACCTGGCGCTGGGTAGCAGTATGTAAAGGGGTCGCCGGTAAATCCATCGTTACATGTACAAATAGGCGAATGCGCGATAACTTGGCAACGCGCTCCACGACCACACGCGCCCTCACAAGGATCTCGGCATCGGCGGTCTATACATGCGAGTTGCAATTTGCACTCTGAACTGACGAGACACTCTGGGCGGCACGATGGTGGCGATCCTATGTGTCCCTTTCGACATGAACAGGCCGCAGCGCCATTTGCACTCACCGTGCACTCACTGTATGGACCACATGGAGATGGGGAACATGGAGAAGTAGGCGTCGTTTCTGAAAGCGAATGATGTAAGGAATACAATAATTTCAAAATTTTTATTCAAGTGTGGGACGAAGGTGTGGGACGGTTCCCCACACAAGTATCCATCTAAAATTATATTGAATTGCTATAGAAATAATATATTATTACCTTGTTTCACAAATTCCGTACAGAATGAGAACGGATCGCCTGATGTATTGGGTGGACAAGTGCATGACGGAATATGATTATTTACTGAACATATTGCACTAGTGCCACAAGCACCGGGACATGGATCTACACATTTGCCTCCTTGACATGAGCGCGTCGGTGCGCATTCTCCGTTAGTGCTACATTCCAATCTGCATCCTGAATAGGGGTCACCAAAGTAACCTGATGTACATGAACAAACTCCATTCTCACAAATAGCATTGCTACCACACGGCGATGGATTGCAAGGATCTGCCGAAGGTGTTGGTGACACTGCAATAATTGTTATTTGTTTAAAATGGTTTTTTCGTTACAAAAATTCAATACAATAGAAAAAATTAAAAGAAAAAGGAAAAAGAAAATAAAGATATCTTACCAATTACTTCTGTACATTGTATAAATGGATCACCGGAAAAGCTTAACGGACAACTACATATTGGAATATGATCTTGAACCCGGCATTCTGCCCTAAATCCACAAGAACCTTCACAGGGATTTGTACATTTTTCTGCAATGCAAGCCTGGTGTGATGGACAATCTGTATTAACCAGGCATTCTGGATGGCAATTAGGTGGTGATCCCATATATCCTACCATACATGAACAAGATGGAGAATCGTTTATTGGTCGACATTCACTATACGGGCCACACGGGTTTGGCTGACAAGGCTGATAGGGTTTAGTTTGTTCTTCAATAGTAAATTGGATTTCTTTACATCTACTGAATGGATCCCCAGTTGTTCCCGCTGGACAGCTACATAATGGACTATGATTGATAACTTGACAATGGGCATTAATTCCGCAAGTGCCTCTACACGGGTCAGCGCATTTCAGTTTATGGCAAGCACGGTCAGGAGGACATTCACTGCTGACTGTGCACTCCGGTCGACAATCTGGTGGAGCTCCTCTATAATCTGGAAGACACTCACATGATGCTAGTTCACCGTTTTCTCTACACACACTATTCGGTCCACACGGTGAAGGTTGGCAAGGTCTTATTTCTTCAAATGGATCGTTTTTATTACACTGAACAAACGGATCTCCTGAATAGCCTTTTAGACAAGCGCATGAAGGAACATGGTTGATTACAGTACATTCAGCATTTTTGCCACAAATTCCTGGACATGGGTCAGCACATTTATTTCTTATACACGACTTATCTGCCGAGCAATCTGAACTAAGGACACATTCAGGTCGACAGCTTTCGTAAGGATTTCCTTGGTATCCTTCCATGCACGAACAAGCGCCTGCGCCATTTCTTTGCGTACAAATTGCGTTCGCGCCACACGGAGATGGATCACAAGGTTTCACAACGTTTTCTGAAATAAAGGACATTGCGGTACTGAGAAACGAATTTAGAACACATTTGATAAACACGTGAATAACATAGGTATTATTAGACTACGATATTACTATTATTACTACTATTATTGCTACTATTTCTATTTTACTACTAAATAAAATCGTCATGTAAGAATTTTACGTTACCTTCTTGGGGAACGCATTGTAAGAATGGATTACCGGTGTATTTTTCTCGACAAATACATGACACAGTATGGCTAACTATAATACAATCTGCATTTATGCCACATGAGCCCGGACAAGGATCCACACATTTGTTTCTTATACACGCCTGATTTGATGGACAGTCTGGATTAATGACGCAATCCGGTCTACAATTCGGTGGCTGTCCAACATAGTCATCTACACATCTACAATTTGCTTTTCCGTTTCTCTCAATGCACAATGAATTTGGTCCACACGGCGAAGGAGTGCAAGCATCAATAGGCTCTGAAGGCGGTACTGCATCGTAGCAGCTCTTAAACGGATCACCTGTTTGTCCCGGATTGCAGCTACATATAGGACTGTGGTTAATAACTTCACAACGAGCCGAAACTCCACAGGCATTAATGCACGGGTTTATACATTTCTGGTTAACACATGCTTTTGTCGAAGGACATTCCGAACTAACAATACATTCTGGTCGGCAAGCGGGTGGAGAGCCTTGGAAACCTTCAACGCAAGCACAAACTGCTGTATTGTCAGTATTTCGACATATGCTATTTGGTCCACAAGGTGAAGGGTGGCAGGGATCTCTTGGTAATACTTTATCTTTTTCTACAGGTTGGCAATGAGTAAACGGATTACCCGTGTAATCAGTTATACAAGAACAGCTTGGTATATGATTGATTACGTCACATTTTGCATTTTGACCACAGACTCCAGGACATGGATCTCTACATTTATTCCTGAAACAGGCTTTATCTCTTGGACATTCTTGACTTCCTGTACATTCAGGTCTACAGGATTCATATGGATTACCACTATAATCTGGTAAACAAGTACAAAATCCGTTGTCGCACTGGGCATTTGGACCGCATGGTGATGGGTTACACGGATCTAGTGGAGCCTGAGTTGTAGGTGCTGAAATTTATATACAAAGTATTTTAAGCAAAACGTCAAAAGTAAAATAGTATTAGAAATAATATATACTTAGTAATTACAAATAATACGTACTTTCACTAATTGGGAGGCACCTCGAAAACGGATCTCCTGTGAAACCTTCATTACAAACACAAATCGCTACATGATTTAAGACGTGGCAGTTTGCTTCTACTCCGCATGAACCTGGGCAAGGATCTTCACATTTTTGCCGAACACAAGCTAGAGATGCAGGACATTCGGAGTTGATTGTGCATTCGGGACGGCATGATGGTGGAGATCCAACATATCCAGGCAAACATGAACAAGCTGGCCCGCTCGCTAATAGTTGGCAACGTGAATGTGGTCCACAAGGAGATGGCGTACAAGAGGGCGGTCGTTCAGTTGTAGGCGGGATATCTGTTTGATAAATATAAATATTAACAAATACGGAAATTCAACTAAATAATGTAAATTTGT
>DWJQ01000009.1:0-26255 GCA_018248915.1 Hesperia meskei straton | reverse complement strand
CTAGGAGGAGCGATTTGGGGGCCCCCCTAACCCCGGGGCCCTCGGCGATCGCCGACTAGCCGACCTGGCCAGACCGCTCCTGCTCATAGCCCCACACTAGAACTCCCTATGTCAGGACACACTTGACCGACAACTAAAATTTAAGCTCATACAAACCGCCTCGCTAAGAGTCAAACCCAGGACTCATTGAACAACAATCCGTCGTGTTAACCATTGCGTCATGCGGGTCGACAATTTCTTAATAAATTTTCGTTGATATGTAATTGTAGTAAGTATTTAAAGAAACACATAATTATAAGATAATTTTGTTATCTTGAATAAAAATTAGTCGTTGAAATAAACATGTACTATAAAATAATATGCACAAACCAGCTCTTCTATATATATTCGATTATCCGAGTACCCAACGACAACAATTAGTTCAGTTAATCGAGTTAATAAGTACCTTGACCGATGCTGGTAGTAGGCGACCCCAAACACGACCAGGATGACAGCCACCAGGCAAAACACCACGGGAACCACGATCACTGACAACTGCGCGTGCACCACAGCTGGAATATTCAATAAAGACTTTTTAATGGTAAACACATACTTTAAAAATAAAAATATGCTTGTGCTTTGAAAAATAAAAATATGATTGTGGGAGTCACTGTGCCATTAACCGTTGAAGAGTTCTCTTGACTGGTCTGAAGCCAATTTTGAGTGTGCCGTATTTGTCACAAAATTACATTGTCATCGCTCTTGATCTATATGCAAATTCTCAATTCAATCCAACTCCAAATTAAGTTGGAATTCTCCATTAAAAACATTATATACAGTCAAGCTAATATAAAACATGTTAAAAAGACAATTAACATTAATTTGATAATGAGAAGAACCTCCTAAAAGTAGACAGTAGGTTGTTATTATCATTACAAATACTGGTTGGATAATTACTCGTCAGAAATTGTTGATGCGATATATTATTTCGGTTCTTGAGATGGCAATAGCTAATTCACACCCAAGTATTATGTTAGAATAACCCAGACTCCCAAATTATGACAGGGCTATGCTACGTAGCAAGCCACTTATCATTGTTAACTTCAGAAAATACTGTACTTTATCACTAGGTACATAGTATAAAACAAAGTCGCTATTTTTGACTGTCTGTCTGTCTGTATGCTTAAATCTTTAAAATTACGCAACGGATTTTGATGCGGTTTTTTGCAATAGGTAGAGTGATTCAAGAGGAAGGTTTTTATGTATAATACATGCATATATTCCCACGAGAACGGGATCCACGCGGGTGAAACCGCGGGCGGACCGCTAGTAAGCAATATAAGTAAGCAAATTGTAAAATTGAAATATATAATACCTATAATTCGTTTTTGGTTAAAACGTATATGAAGTATTTTGCAAAGAATGTTTGGTGCAAAAATTTATTCGGGCTTTTTATAGCCTACCCTTATTTTCGAAGCGTAAAATATGGCCGCAAATTTTGTTTGCTTATGATGTTCAGAGCGCAGGTGGTTACCGATTACGTAACGTAGTAGTTTTGGTGATAAAGTAAAAATATTATGGGTTCCATAAAAGGTCGAACCCTTCCGTAACGAAGTCAAGCGAATTTGAGTTTTCTGTTTTGTATGTGATGGAATCTCACGCATATAACGATGGATCAACGATCTACCATCATGGCGCGGTTTTCATTGTCATACCCAAGTGACGTCACGCTTAACCTAAATCACGCTATTGAATTTCTACAAATCTCGCATATACACATGTCCCGAACATGAACAATCAGAGAACTGCCGCTCCCAGATATAATGATGCCATAAGAAAAAACAACTGTAGTATATTCGCGTCCATCAACTTCTAAAAACGTACTTGTAATCAGTCACGAGTAAACTACTACGAGTATGCTACAAGAGTACATTGGCTTCAATACTCATTACTGAGGAGGCCTAGAGGTTACTCCTCCACGTTGCTCCAGTGCGGATTGGCGGAATGGTCCTTCGAGCCTGATGTAGTCTAATATTAAAAATATATAAAACTTTATCACTATAATCTGCATTTAGGTTAGGCGATGGACAGACTCTTTTACACAATTTGACTTGTTGGCTTGGTTATTTCTTGAGTCTAAGTGTCCTTGCACAAGCCAATTAGCATCGTATATTCCGGTTAGCTACGTGTACGTTAGTTACGCGTCTCAAAGAAAATATTATGTTAGAATATTCGCATTCCACCAAAGAAAGTGTGCTTACCTTCAGCGAGTGTTTGCATGATTTAGATACGTATGTCTATTTGTATTTATGTTAAAGTAATATAAATAAATACTATATAAATAAATTGTAGTGAAATAGTGCATACATAAAGAAAACAAAATAGATAAAATTAAAAAATATAGATAGTATTCAAATTTAAATCGACACAAACCCCGACATCAAGATGAAACCAAAAATAGAGCACATTATGTTCTTCCCTGCTATGCGTTACGCAGTCAAAGTCTAGAGAACCGAAAGATATTTCAAAGAAGTTTGAGTTTGCCTTAATTTTCCCTAAAATAACTCTTAAACTTTCTTAAACGTTATCACGGTAGTTACTTTACGTACCATTAAGGCACGTACTAAACACAGAGAGGCTGTCTTTACAGTTGTATGACGGTTATAAACATACATTAACGTTGTTAAACTTAGTTTAATTGACTCTAAATTCCAGTATAACAGAATGTATTATACTTAATCATATTATGTTACTCTTTAATTGTTGAAAACGTAAATAAATTAATCTATGTTAAGAAAACTACGCTAATGTCACATTATTCACCAATACAAATAGGTATAAAATTCTTCCTTTGAAAATTGACTACTTGACTCTCTGAATCTGGAATTCATTTCAATTGTAACACACACAAATGACACCTTTTCGCCCCTGTGATAAAGGTTGTTATAGTTTGGCGGGGTGAATTTAAACTACCTTAAGTAAATTTTGCTTACAAGATAAATTTATTTATTTATTGCCAAAAATGTGGTATACTTAAGATCTTATTTTGAAATAAAAAACAGTGCGCACATAACCCGGTAGGGCACGGCAACGTTAGATGCAAAAAATGTATTATGAGTCATTGTTAATAAATTTATGTCATTATTAATTAATTTATATCATGGGAAAAAAATTAGTCTATAATAATAATTATGATAATTCACTAAATAATTGTTAATTTAAATTGAACTGTGAGCGCACGTAATAAAGTTGTTTACGCGAGTAGTGACAGTTTTATATCCTCGGTTACTCGAGTGTAGTGTAGCTGTAGGTAATATTGTTAGAAGATATACCTATTAACGTGGAGTTTAAAATTTAATCTATATAATTATATAAAACTCTTGCGTTACCGAGTGATTGACTGACAGACAACGCACAGCCGCAAATTTGGCATGTATGTTCCTTGGGGAGTGTAGGGGAGCACTAAGAAAGGTTTTCTGTAAATTCCACCCCGAAGGGGGTGAAATAGAGGGGTGAAGTTTAAGCGAATTCCACGCGGGCGAAGCCTGCGGGCGGAAGCTAGCATTTAATAAGGCACCTTTTTAACGGTGGTAGTTGCCCAATATTACATTTTTAGCCACCGTGGTAAACTATGACCTACTCGTATATTTCTCACATTGGGATATTTATAGATTGCGGTGATGATCGTGACAAGCTAGAGTTATTCAGATCGTTCCAATCGGAAATCGCTTATACTATATTATTAATGCTCCTTAAAACGCTTTACCAAACGGTAAAATATAACTCCAGGCTCGTCAGTGAATTATTAACTGAATACAGTAGGAATACTTATATACATATGACCTTTGGTGCTGCCCTCTAGCGTTCGTGTGTGTGATTAAAGTTTAATGCGTGAATGTAGCAGGTAACAACCTTCAGGTTCTTTGTGAAGTTTAAAGCCCTGAAGTTATACGGATTGCTTATGTTAAATGTTGGAAGGAGGGTATTTACATATAAGAATTTAAACTTGTAATAAATCTGAACCTGATCGCCGTCTCTACGTGTAGGTATTAATATACCTATATAAATACCTACACAATAAATATTGGGTTATAATAAACCCAATATTTATTACCGCAATTGAACACGAAATAATGCTATTTTCAAGGGTTCCATATCTAAAAGGTAAAACCGGAACCTTATTAATATGCCTCCGACCTCTGATGTCTTTTTGTTACTTACCTACTTAAGTATAACATAATTAAGTAATCTACACAGCCTAATATTTTCTCAAAATATGTATGTGTTGCTGTTCCCGCTATGACTACAAATAACATATAAAAATATAATATTTAAAAATAAAAAGTAGATCCTATACGGTCGCCGTGCAAGTTAACTTAAAAATATTTTTGTCATTTTAATTGCAACTTTCACAAAAATGTCAGACTTCCGCCCATGGTGAAGTCGTACCTTTTGGCGCGTGGTTCAACCAATCAACGCGGTGTGGGTGACAGAGACAGCGCCTTACAGGGAAGGCGCTGTAAGGCGCTGTCTCTATCACCCACATGTCATGCATATGCCAAAAGATCCTTGTACGACTATAATTTATTTTGCTCATAAGCTAAATTCAACTGCGAGCACGTGTAATAAGTTTATTTGATTTTAGCAGAGAGTGATGTTTTCAATTCAAGTCTAGTTGATGATAATCCTGCCTGCGAAATGAAAGGTCCCGGGTTAAATTCCCGGCCGGGGAATTTATGTGGCAGCTTAATTTTTTTCTCTGGTCATGGATTTCAGTGACATGATATTGAAATTTTGTGTTGTCCATCATCAAAAAAGAAAATTTCGGCATTCAACAAGCAAACAAATGATACGATACTGTTTTAATTAACACCACATTTAAATAATGCTGTGATGATAAGTATAAGGTCAGGCATTTATTACGAAATATTGAATACCGCCTTACACAGATAGTTTAAACAAGGCAGGGAGCTGTTTATATTTAGTGAAAGTCCGCTTAGAATGTATTTTGTTAAATTGTATTTTTAGGGGCGTAAAGTAATGGATGAAAATTTGATTAAAAACAATTTACGCGGACCAAACCACGGGCAATAGCTAGTAGTTGTATAATTTTACATTATCATGTTAGGTACATATTTTTCATTCGTAATATTTGCCTCGCACATCCAATCTAATTCTCTATAAGAATAAAGTAGCCACGTAAAAGCACTCAGCATGAAGGCTGTGACGCAAAGCAAATATTTTACTAGGGCGATTGGAGTCACACAATGGGTAAGTTTTCGGGGTTTTGTAGTCTTATTAGAAACCCTTTTACTGTTTAGAATTTCATGATTTGAGACCAATTCAATCAGTACTTAGCGTAAGCGGAATTTATATGACTTTATATATTATCAATGAAATTGTCAAGGAGATAATTGGAGTTACAAGTCAAGTTAATTTTCACACATACATAATATCATTAGTATACTTGTACAACAATCATGACGTCACTTTTATATTATTGTACAACACTCCCCACTACATCATGTAGAGCGAGGTGTGTAAAATAATAAAAGCTTTTAGCAAAGTAGCTCAACCTTCCATTGGTAATGTATAAAAATAAAAATATCTACTCTCCGAGAGAAAGCTCATTACTGCTAAGCTGTTTCCGCTGTTTAGTTTATGATAGTGCCTATAATATATTATTTGAACCTAACCTACCTCGGAATTTTGAAGGCACCGCAGATCCTTAATATAAGATTATGTCACGAGATTTTTGGCTTGATGTCAACAATTAGGATAAAGACACATTATTCCATAATCAAAAGGAGTGGGTTACATGCACATACTACGCTTACACACACTGTTAGAACCAAATCTTGATTTAAGTACCTAGTTTCTACCCATCTGCCTACATACCCCAAACGAAATTATTTCTTAGCGATGATCTGATGACGAGAAACCTTATGATTTCTTTGCAAAAACATGCCTTCGTAATTAAGTAGGCAATCATTAATTAATTAAATCTAAGTACTATAGATAATAAATCCTGAGATTCTCCGAGATTTAAGTTAGTACGGTAGCTATATAGAAGTTCAGTAGGTACTTCTATATATAGATCTATCTATCTTCTATACATACAAACATCTATCGGTGCATGCTAATTTCAGTAACGACTGAATGGATTTTATGAGACTCGCTGGGAGATATAGGAGCTGTGGAGCAACACATAGGCTATCCCTTATTTCCCGCGGGAACAGGATTCACGCGGGACAAACTTCTATGCACGAAGTCGCGGGTACAACTAGTTACAAAATATTGTACTACTTTTTTCTGTTCACATCCTGTACAAAAACGGTATTTATTACGGAATCAGAATAGGATTACTTGCCGTTATTTAGTTTTCTGTTACAATACTGTCTTTCCATTGTTCTGTTAGTAATCTAATATTACCTCAGTTGTCGTATTTTTTCGGCCATTGGCTGAGAGTCCTCGAAGCGTTTAGCAAATATTGTGTTTGGGCGGTCAGGGGGATGTGAGGTCGATTTGAAACAATATGCATTAGCCGCTGCTAAAAGGAATCGTAAGTATAATATTTGTATTCCATTATATATCTACTCACTACTCAGTTTTTTGTTGTACCTATTTCTGTATTTTATCAGATGTAGGTAATGTGTTCGGTTCAGCGTTAACTTAAAGTAATTTTCATCTTACTGGGGTGGAAAAGACTATTTCATATTAGTGGTCTTAATTATTGTAAATTAAGTAGGTAATCTTACTCTTCGCGAGTGGCAACAACTTCTTGATAATTTCTGTGCTAAGTAAGGTTCTTAAAACTATAATATGTATGTCGTCCTGTTGTTACATCGTTAAAACATGTCGGAGGCCTTCGGTCAGCATCAAAACCTTCGATATTTGCGTAGGCTACCAACTCTTTAATCAATAAGTTTAAAGCGGCGTGGTGGAGTCTCCTCAATGATGAGGAGAGTTTGAAGTCAGTCTTATTGTCGGTATTTAAATGTTTATTCTTATTTCGTGTAGCCAGGCTAGCTTGGAACATCTTCTTGTACATGCCAGTCGCTAAACGACTCGTCATATTCCAAGCTAGTAGACGCTTTGCTTCTGGAACTTGTTTTTTCGCTCCTATTGCTCATAGCGTGATTTCATACCTATAGCTTAAAAACTTCGTCGATAAAAGGAACTCAACCCAACACAAAATATTTGTTCAAATCGACCCAGTAGTTCTTGAGATTAGCACGTTCAAACAAATAAACAAACTTTTTAGCTTTATATATTATATATGAGACTATAAGATAGGGGCTTGTGAGCCATTAATTTTTTTTCTTCTTTCTTCTTTCTTTACTAGCATTCTATCAAATATAAGGAGACCCATTTCCGTAGTTCAGGTGGCTCTTCTACTCGTTTATCGACTATTAACATAAAAATTAAGAACTTTCTTACTGAAGTTACTTTGCTGCGGATAATATGAAAAGTTATTAAGTAGTATTAAAATAAACAAATTATAACCACGTCGTAAAAATATTATGAGGCTACGGTAAAACCCCGTAGCCTAGTAAATATTGGCCCCAATTGTAAAAAAGTGCGGGGTCCTGTATAGGTTGAAATTCCTAGGCAGATATTTATATGACATACATATGTATTTGCTATCGGATAAAGGTGTTAGTGAATTTTTGTGTTTACCATGCCACCCGTTACATAGGGAATCCTAGTAAGGGTGTATTAGTGTGTCAACATACCTAATACTATATTAATCGGCCACAATAAATCAGAGGTGGTTGCAGTGGCCTCATGGGGATACTCGTTCCCTATGCCCATTTACTTAAATGGTATACTTCTTAAAAGTAGCTATTGCCTGTGGCTTTGCTCGCATACTATTAAATTTGACCGATTTTCAGATAAACTTTCAACCTCTATTTGCCCCATACCTACGAGTATGCTATGACAAAATGCTTTCTTAGCGGACGACTTCTAGAAACTACCAATTTGCAAGATTTCATCTTCATAATGATTATTGTGTTAAACAGTTTTTGAAATTTCGTGATGAGTGGGTGACCTTTCGCTTTTATTGATTAATATTAAAGTCCGCTTTGAAACGGATATCTTTGAGATATCCTAGAAGGACGTATAAATCACATACAATTTACCTACATGCTTTTCGGGTCAAAGTACGTCTCTTTCGTTTTAATCTATGCATCTGTGAGTTTCGAATAAATCGTCGAGTTTCCGAGAATCCATCGTTGGTAGAAATTTACAATATGAAGGAATAACATGTTTTTTTTAAAAGTTAGTCAATAATAACGAAAGAAAAATAACGTAGAGACACCCTAATGACGTGTCATTTATTTAATAAAAAGTTTAAAATTATAAAATCTACGCACTCAAACACATCCCGAAATGAACGATTATTTATAATTTATTTGGGTAGTAATGAATAAAAGCCGTTCAGATGTGAGTCCCACCCAAATACCACGAAGTGATTTATAATTAGCTCTAGTCATAATAAAAGAAGGAAAACCCCAATCTTTATTTTTGTTACCAGCTTCCGCCCGCAGGCTTTGCCCGCGTGGAATTCGTTTAAACTTCGCTCCTCTATTTCACCCCCTTCGGGGTGGAATTTCCAAAAATCCTCTCTTAGTGCTCCCCTACACTCCCCAAGAAATATACATGCCAAATTTCAGCTTCTTCTGTTCAGTAGTTTCGGCTGTGCGTTGTCTATCAGTCACCAGTAACGCAGTTTTATATCTACTTACACACATTCTGTGAATATTTCAGAAGTCTTTCTGCTTCCGTCGAAGAGATGATACCGCATTAAAAACACTGTAATTTATATAAGGTTACTTACGCGTGTCTCTTTATCATCCACCCGATCTTTAATGTACCCTTGCTAATGTGATAATCAAATGTAAACCTTGTATCCATGAGTGATTTTCTTGCAATGGAAAGTCTTTGGATCTATCTCCATCAATCATTTATTATCTGTAGTTGAAATGAATAATTCGTCACAATTCACGACATAACCTGATATGCGAGAGAACAGCGAATATTTTATTACGTTTTAACTTTTTCGATTTGTCGATTTACCGGGGCTTTATAATGCTTCAGAACTAATACTATTCTCTACCATTCAAAATAAATTATAGTTTTCAGTCATATTTTCATTACTATGATAAGAATATTTTTAGCAGCAACGCAATGTAATAGAAAATACTAGAAAAAAAAATACTAGAAATACTAGAAAGAAAATACTAGTGGCAAACTTGTAAATCCATTTATGACGTTTATGTTTATTCAAACGAGCATTTAAAACAGTAATACACTGGTAATGTCTGGTAATGAACTAAACCTTGGGCGTTGTGAATTACTGTGATATCTTACTATTAAAATATACAGGCTGCTTGCCTGCAGCACGAGATATGGTATTGCAAACACCGAAAATTCGTACTAAATATGTCATGTTCAGTCCGATAATTCGGCAGCGCGGCTTGTAGTGCCTATTGTTGTCACAATTGTAGCACTTTGGACATTAAATATCTACCAAATGCAGCGCTAATGGCATGACTGCTGTAAGATGAATAATTTTTAATAATTATTTAGCAATTCCATTCTTCACACTAGAAATGAAGGTTTCCAGGTTATTTTAGATACAAATAATTTTGATACATAATAATTATGGCTAACTTTGATCATTATATAAAAAAGTTGGACAGGTAAATCTTTAAGCTTAGCTTAAGCAAGGCAATAGACAAATTCGCAAAATATGCATGACCTTTGCATTGTTTTTATTGATTAAATTACTTCAAATATTTGGAGTATAAGATATAAATTTTATTTATAGTCTTTTTTATTTTGGTGGCACAAAAGGTTTATAGTTTAACGGAATTTTCAGCAAATTTATAATAAAAGAATTTTTGATGAATATAGTAAAAGCAGAAATGATATTTTTATATTGTTTAAAAACTTCAAACTCTTCAAATTAACGCATATAAAAGACAGTCTCATCATCATATGGATGTAGATGATGGTGCTACTTTAAAAATGCCTACACAACCCTTGTAAACCTACCCCCCGACCGCTCTTAATCACTTAACGTCGGGGCGAAAGACACGAGTGGAATCCGCGCGCCAAAGCCATCTATGGATATGGCGTTTAATGTGGAAGCAAAATAGGGACGCATGTCAGTCATTTTGTAAATTCCCTCTTTATTCGCAGGCGGATTTGATGACCCTTTATATTGCGGATGTAAATAGAGACGGGAATCTAGAAGAATTTCGACTGCCAATTTACTAATAATATTGTGATAGCCAGTTCGAACGGTATCTTACAGTTTAGATGATCTAGTCTATATTAAAAAGTTGTGTGATTATTACAAGTTGTAATGAATCTTATGTTAGGAGTGGTTGAATGAAAAACTATAATGTATGAGACATTACACATTTTCTTTATTAATAAAAGCCGATAAACCTATTCAGCCCAAAAATGGTTACTTGATAATGCTTGAAGAGGCTGCCCATATCCATAACACCAAACGAAACGTAGATACTTTTCCAGCCAAAATACTTAAGAAATACCTACCCTGTTAGTCAAGAATTTCTAGTTAATGAGAGGGATAAAATAATAGTACAGTGAAAATATACCTAAGTACTTGTAAAGGACATGTCGTAAAACTTTATCAGGGATCGTTAAACTTTGTCCATAGTATTCGTTAAAATTTGCAGGGTGATTCTGGGTAACAAAACTCGGGTTTGTTATTAATGACACTATTATGGGGCAACATGTTAAAATACCGTATCGCATCATACCATAACACACCGTAACGTTTACCATTAATTAAAAATTATCATGACTTCTTTATCGTAACTTTGTATCTCGATTATTATGATTAAAGTCATCATCATAACAAGAAGTACATAAAAAATACATAAGTACATAAATGTGTTTCATCATAATCAAATTATAGCCAATTACTTCATCTGTTAACCTGCTGAAGCTTGCCAGTTTGAACTATACCTGAATCGCCGGGAATATACAATTCCTACTCCCCGCTAAAAACAAATTTAATTACGACATACGACTTAAGGAAAGCATTTACTTACGTCATTAAATTCTCTCCGTCAACCTGCAATGCACCTTAATCTTAGGGTCGGAAAGCTGACTTTCTGTTTCGAATTCGAACGCAGTACCTATGTTTAATGATTTAATTTTTATTGTTACAGTATTATCAGCCCAACGCGAACTCGGCAAGGGGGTGCCGGCTAACACATCAGCCACGGCGCCCCCTGTGGGCACGATCGACAACGCGATACGGACCGGGCCCTCGGTAGCTGACGCTCCCCGGCCTACCCCGCGCACCGGCCCTTACTTCGACTTGTCCATGTCGAAGAATGTCACCGCATTGCTAGGCAAGACCGCGTACCTGAACTGTCGGGTGAAGAACTTAGGAAATAAGACGGTAAGTGAATATATTGACACGTTTATGCTTACACAAACCCCGACTAGGTGGACTGACGACCTGAAGAAGACAGCGGGTATCCGCTGGATTCAAGGGGCTCAGGACTGGACCGGTCAAAGTGGCGCCAGTTAAGGGAGGCCTACGCCCAACAATAGTAGACATTTAAAGGCTGATGGATGAATAAATAAAGGATAAGTAAAGAATTATTTAAAGCAGAGATTCTAAGCCTAAACCCCACCACATTCACTGAATTATTTTATTTTTATTTTATTTTATTCGGGTTAACAAACAGTAAACAACAAAGACTACAATAAGGTAACAATTATAAACGCTGTACTATGTCGCTAACCAACACCGTTAACCAGACATAAAAATATGATATAGAAATCATAGAATCTTTTTCCCAACCGGATTTATTTAATTAATAATTTAAATTGTAAACGTGCACTTTTAGAATGCGAATCACTTGTAAAATCCAACTTTAAACCACTAGGACCTATATCAATACAGGCTGGTTAGTGCTACACCTTCAAACAGTTCAGTGAATAAAATGGCTCACATGAGGGTCACAACTCGCGACGTTTTAAGCGAGTTCGATTTGCGCTTCGAGTATCAGAACCGCGCTAAATACCATCATAATCATAAATAAGCGTACAAAGTAGCGCCGCAAACAACGTAAAACCTCAGTATGTTTTTACTCGTACCATAAATAACAACCTAAATAATTCCACATTATCTTTTTACAACATTGATATAATTTTTTACAGGGCATTTGTATGTGATTGGATACCTATATAAGAAAATGTATGTTTTGTTATGAGAACGTTCATGTACGCACTGTATAAAAAATAATATAAAATCAACTGATTTGTGTTCGTTCCAACTTTTCAAGTGAGATTTTAAGATTATTGTAAATAAAAAATTTGTAAATTGCAGATACCACACGTGATCCATAGATATGGAGCAACGGCTACCATGCCAGACTGCCATTCAAAGGCTTAAAAGCCTCATTAAAAGCTCGATTTGAAACAAAGTGAAATTTAGTTTTTTTTTTGAAGATATTATTCTAGCGCTTATTTCAGAAACGGTTTGCCAATTTGACTTCGGTTTTCAGTAATACATTTTGGGAACCTTCTGTTATATAAAAGTATATTTTGTTTTACTTTAATCGGTTCGTAAATAAAAAATGGCGATTTTCAAATGTAACTAAGGGACTAAGTATGGGACGAAGGTTGACTAGGGCACGTTTACTAGTTAATAATGAATATTAACAACTGATCTATCTTACTTAGTAATTTTCACTGAGTAGGTCCAGTGGGAGTACCTAATCAATAACGCTTAACCTGACCTTAGAGTACCTAGCTACGTTCAAGTCGTTTAGCTATACATTACATAACCGTATTAAATAGTATGTTAACTTCTTGGGTAATTCGCGTGAAACAAGCTTTAATTACCCCAATAATAGCTATGAAACATCATAAACGATTAGTATTTGAAAGAAAATTTTGCTTGAGCATCGAAAAACCTTACAAAACAAATCCACTTAAATTTACCCGATGAAGCTTGCACGCGACCGCGCCATTTCGTACGAACACACTGACGCTGCATTCTCGCGACGAGCTCGTATATTCCCTACATTCGGAGTAATGAGACCGGGTTCAACCAACGTCCAATTTACATAGCGGTATACCACAAAATACTCGTTTAAAATGAAACCTAACAATGGCACAATGGAAGTTAACAGTCGCCATTGTGTAACAACTTTATAAATACAAGTCTCATTAGGGTACGGTGCCATCTTCCACATAAATAACAAGGCAAGGTAACGAGATCGCCGGCCACATGAGTGGTTTCAAACTATTCAGAAGAGAACAACGTAGGTACCTACATACTGTTTGTAATAAATTGTTTTTCGCCGTTTCTTTTCCATGATAAAGCAACTTTCTGAAATATATATTCGAAATATTAAGCGCATATGTTGACGATATAACTATGTAGATGATTTTTTTTTTCAAATTAAAATACAATTTTGAGTTTTGCAATACAAAGTACCGACGTCGTTGTTTGCACAGAATAAATGTACCTACTTCTTAATTTGATTGTGGTTGTTTTGCCAAAAATATAATATTACATTGATACCATCGCGATCGTTGTATTTTTACACCGCTTTTAGTACCGTAAGTCCTGAACATTGAACAACGTAGTAAAAGTATCTACGTGTATATGAGAAATAATGAATTTTTTGCGAGAGTTTGAATTTTCGAAGCCAAAACTCCGTTTATAAAGTAATATCCTACTGTTACAATAGAAATGTAAACGATTTGGATAAAGTCAGAAACACAATTTTCTCGAATAAAGGTCTCTTGCAGGACGAGTTTATCTTCCACAAACTAATTTATACCGCCCGAAACTCGCAACACATTACCGACTGAGCAAAATTCCGTTTACAATCTTGTTTGGGGTACAATAAGTTCGTTTTCTTATAAAGTCTTAGGGACTGTTCACAATAAAGTGACAGGATCCTTATTTTTTACGTTAAGAAAAATACTAAGTGCATATAGCGACAGGGAGGGAGGCGGCATGTGAGTGGTCGCATCCAGTCTCGTCCTTGCATTTTGTATCTGTAATATTTTCAAAATTATTCATTTAAATACCACGCTGTAAATATTAACGGTTCTTGTGGGTTATCCGTGAGAGTTAGTTATATACCGTCGCGAACATTTTTGTAGACCTCGTAATATTTTGATCGATCTCGTCGATTTTGCAATTAAATCTCAAAAATTTGCTTATTTACAACATCACATTAGAAACTTCAAAAATGTCAAGTGTTTTTCTACTATAGTATACATTTATTACACACGTAAACCTTTCTCTTGGATTACTCTATCTATTTAAAATCTATATAAAAATCCATTGCGTAGTTTAAAAGATCTAAACACACCAACAAAGGGACAGACATTGGGAAGCGACTTGTTTTATACGATGTAGTGATGCCGCGTCGTTGTGCGACATTTTGTCGTTCGTGTGTAAAACACGCGCCATTTACATTTCTACTCCAAAGTTTAATTGCTAAAAACGGATTCAAATATTTGTAAATCTAAATCCTTACAATTTACATTCCAATGATTTTATGTTCGTAGATATCGACTGAGTTCAAAGCAATCAAGTAGGTACAAGTCCAAAATATGTTAACAAGGATTTTATAGGAAACATAATCAAACTGTCTCTCTCTTTAAGAAACACCGAATAATATTTAAAATCAGAATAACTGATTACGTAACAAGTTAATTTATTTCCGACAATACAGTTTGACGCTACACAGCGAATCCTTTTGTTTTTTGTTCTTTAGATTGATAATTAAATAGAGTTTTGACTCTGGATAACTTCAAGGCACTTAAAATTTTCGTAGTCCATTAAAACTTTATCGTGAATTATAAAATTAGGTATAACATGCGCAAACACAATCACTCATTTTGGTTATAATGTTGGACTTCAAACAAATACTGTTTCATGCATCGTATCATTAAGGCTCTTGCTGGTATTCATTTTCACCCAATCTAGATATTGCTTTGATGGGGGTTGATTTAATTAACCATGATTAATAGGTAAGTAATTACTGTTCTACCTACATTTGATATGAATCATTGTAAGTACGTACGACATGTGACATGGGGCCCAGAAAATGCATTATTTTTAATTCATACTTTAATCCTTAGTGATCAATGGAATGAACTGAAAGCCATTTCTTCATTTAAAAATCTCACGTACATCGAGCTTCCATCCTTTCGTCGTGAATATACCCATAAATAAGATAGGTACGTTAAGTCTCGTTCTTACGTTTTTCCTACTGAATTAGAATAATTTTGAATACGTCGACGTTTCAATCTGCGTACGAATTGGGAGTCTCAAAAGAGTGAATAGAATTACTTACATTAAGTTGGTGCGCGTACCAAATCAAATACACAGCATCTTTTTGTGTCAATAGGTGTTAATAGAACCGATGAGAAATGTGATAAGTCGATGTTCACAGTCGCCCATACACATCATTAGCCAAAGCATTATTTATAGGTGCATTATTATGTAAAGCTTCATTTTGTAAGAAAGAAAGTATCGGTTCAAATCCCCAGCCAAGAGTCGTTTTGTGCCTGTCTCAATTGACTAGGCAGTTACCCTAACAGGTAACAAGTAAAGATATCAACTGACAGTTAATAAATCAATAAATCACACTACCCACTCATACACATACACTAGGATATCTCTCGTCACGGATCAAAATGTTAACACAAAAACGTACCCAGATCTAAAACTGAAATTTAAACCCATTAAAATTTCCTTCTCCTTGGTAACCCAGAACTCTTCGAGCGCCAGTTCAGAATGGAAACTATGTATTTCGCCACGTGCGTCGTTATATTTTACTTGATTAATTAATACATTAATACTAATTAATGTCACGATAAGATGATCACGATAATTACATTTGATCATTATGACGTGACATAATAATTAATATGGATAAATGATACGATACGGTCCCTCTCCACATACTTTCCGCCTAATACTTATTCAACGAATTAATGTTGATAACTTCTCAGCCTAGAATATAAGCATAATGTTCGTAAACTAATGGATTATATTCCCTGAATCTAAAGGAGGTCAGGTTGATAGTTAATAACAAAATTGTAGTAGGATCCCGTATGTAGGGTAAAATATTTCTCACAATTTGAGACCTAGTATATTCTAATCCTATTTATTCAGGTGTAGACTTACCCACAATAAACTGGTAAACCTTTACTATGTTTATATACCTACTCACCCGTTGTATCAAATCTTGTCGTTTTCAACACTTGGAATATCTTAAATAACGAATCATTCATTGGTATTATTCTTAAAGCAAACCTAAAATGATTTATTTGTATACATTTAAAAGGCTGACGTAAAAGAAGACAAGCCACTTCATGGAAAGTGGTCATCGCCGCCTATGGACACAGCAATACCAGGGAAGTAACCACTGCTAGCCCTGAAGTAGTATTCTTTGATATCTTCTTTGCTTATTTGTATGTTTTTTAAACTTATATCTGATTTAAGTTTCAATAAATTTATACTAAATAGAATGTTTGTTACAGCTTAATATGCAAGTGTCGTGGGTACGGCACAGAGACATCCATCTACTGACGGTAGGACGGTATACCTACACAAGTGACCAGCGATTCAGAGCAATTCATTTACCACATTCTGAAGATTGGACGTTACAGGTAAAAATATTATAGAATAAAAGATTGTGATTACAAAACAGACGAATTACAGCCAATGCTAATAAAAATTAATCTAATAATGCCTACCATACCAGGTCTATCACAAAAATGTCTATAATGGTATTTAAAATTTTATTTTAATGTGGGTAGGTATTTATATTAACGTCAGTACGTACTTAATGCTGTAATAATAAAAGTTTAACAGATAACTATTGTTGTCTATAAAGCTGGATTCATTAAGAATGCTTTTGAATGGATCATTATTTAATCATGAAATCCTTGACATTTGGAATACTGGCCAGTTTTTAAAAACAAATAGACGTTGAACAACGTTTGACGACCTTGCTAGTAAAGTATAATAAAATACCTCATTTGAATTTTTTAAACCTTTTGTTATAAAAAGTAGTAAAAGTACAAACACAAAACCTAATTCATTTGAGTAATGAGAGAGTTCTCCGAAATATTTGTTTCAATTTAAATGTTATAAAAGAATATTTAAAAAAGTATCCTATCTCATAATTGCTATTCAACAGACAAGTAAAATTGAGCAAAGTGATGAAGTTTTAAAAGGTCTGCTTGAATAAATGAATTTCGCGGCGCCTTGTGATCGTGAAAACAATCTTGTTTCAGATAAAGTACCCGCAGCACAGGGATTCTGGTATCTACGAGTGTCAGATATCAACGACCCCTCACATGAGTCACTTTATACATCTACATGTTGTCGGTACGTTTAATTAACATTCAAAAATCCTTAGTTGACTCGAACGTTATCTTTCTCTACTTTAAAGTTTCAGAATACGTATGTGATTATTGATTGTTGAAAATTCACGTTGAAAAGAACTGTCCATTAAATTTATTACTAACTGGTATTTTTATTGCCTTTTGAATCACTTCTTAATATTTAAGATTATTAAAAGATGTTCTTATTAATTATTGCTTACTGGACTATTAAAGACAACAACTAACCCGTCTATCACCTGTCCCAGTACTAACAAACTGACCAAGAGACGTTTTAATTAACGCCCATTGCAAACTGATTCTAGGCTATCTGGTTACAGTCTATCTTTGCCGCGATTTCAGTCTTGTTCTGTCGGTCACAATATTGTCATGACCGGTAGCAGTAGAGTGGCTTGTTTGCTATCCTAAACCCATAAAAATGGTAAATTAATAACAGTTACAATAGAGGATGAAACACTTTTACAGTTGCTAGGAATTACAAATGACTTTGAGAAAGCCAATAAGTTACGTTATAGATAATGACATTATTTCAGCTGGGATTGTAGGCAAGCAAAAATATATACCTTCGTAAACAATAAAGATTAAATACTCAGCAAAATAAATTGCCTTCCGTCGTATCAAAACAGATCCGCCAATAAAGAGCAAAAGAAAAATAATAGCCTTTAGAGTATTTACGACATTGTAATTTGCGGTTGTATTATGCATGCCGTCGTTTAACATTTGAATTGCCTTTCCCCACTTAGAAATCAGTTTAAATTGGTGCACAAATAACATTATTTACGCTGCCTGCTTTACGACTTTATGACCATGGAAAAAATGTTGACATTGAGAGTTATGGACAACTGATGTTGTTATTAGAATCTTCCCGATATTATAAGTTTGGCTTTAACCGTCGTGCTATTTAATAGCTTGACAGGTACTTTCAAAGTTCCTTATTTGAATTTTGGCGAAACTATTGGCTGTTTGGTATGTAGTAAATATCATGTTTATTGCAAGGTATACATATAATAAGGTCTTGTGTTACGGCATTTATTTAAGAATTTTTATTTTGTTTAATCGATATTTTCTTTTCATCATTTTCTGAATCTATTTTTACTTTTTACTTTTTATATTCTAACGTGTCTCTTTTTGTAAAATTTTCACTTCTCATAATAATATACTCGTATGATTAGATTCAACATGTTTTAGTTGCTGCAGCTACCGTTTGATTTTCCAGTTCTATCTCATTTTAAATCAACAATATAGAGCCATAAATTTTTAAATCAAGCACACCGTAAACCCTAAGGGCTATTTAAATTCTGACCTAATTACAATGAAGACCGTGTCTCGATTCAATTTCGCAGATTAATGTCTTGTTATAAACATCCTCGACATTAACGATGTTTATCACAGGGCGTTTATTATCAAGTAATAAAAGTAAGGCAAGACGACAACTTTAGGGAACTGTAAAAAAAAACATCTTCGTGACTGAAATTAATTTCTTTCACTACGATGGAAAGGGGAATCTTTCTTACATTTTCATTCTCTTTCCGGGCAGCTACGTTTGATAGACGTTTTATTATCGTGAACAGTTTTAATATATTCCATCACTGGTTTTTAATTTGAATACAAGTTTCATTTAAGATGGAACAATTGTTCTAACTTAGATTTTACTTTATACTGAATAAAATTTTATCATTCATCAGTATGAAGTATAATAAAGGAAACTATACTTGCAGTTCTAAGTTGGACAGAAGTAGAGTCTTTTTTCCATTTACAATTTGTTTTGTGTATTAATATGTTTTTTTCGTACTTTAGAACCAACAACGGAGATAATTGGCGGGCCCGACCTTTACATCGATCGGGGCAGCACAATAAACTTGACATGCGTGGTGCTGTTTTCTCCCGAACCACCGGCATACATTTTTTGGAATCACAACGATGCGGTGAATATTATTCTTCATATTATTTCATTTGTACAATTTATATTGGTACTGCATTGTATATTTTTGACTCACGTAACTTTTATATGGTTTTGTAAAGCTCAGTGTGTCTCTTTAATGGTCATCATCACGTTTGAAAAGAAGTTATAACTATCGTACCTTTAAGTTTTATATTAAATCTTATGTACTTTTGTTGGAGATTTGAACATTATGACAAATATTCTGATACATTATTTTTTTTGTAGATCATAAGTTATGACTCTCCGCGAGGGGGCGTATCAGTCGTGACTGAAAAGGGAGAGATAACTACTTCATTTCTACTTATTCAGCAAGCTAGGCCTTCGGATTCTGGGACCTATCAATGCAACCCAAGCAACGCGCAAGCTAAGAGCATCGTGGTGCACGTGCTTAATGGTGATTTGAAATTCCTTACATCATAGTTTTAGTCCTTATTGAAATAAAAGTTTTTTATACGCTAGGAGAGTAAGCTAGTGAATACGTGACGAGGGCGTTACGAAAAGTGTGATTGGGCTAGGCGAACGGAAGTTGGGAGGAAGCAAATATAAGATAGTGAAGAGAAAGAAAGAGAGTGAAATTTCGTTTATTTACTCTAGGGGCAAGAGAGAAAGGTGCGAGCACACATTTTCTTTCTCATATAACCAGTTACGTTATGTTCTGCATCACTCATGAGGTCTGAAGCATACTCGTATTTTTTAACTTATTCGTTAAATAAGGAGCAGAATGTTATGATATAAATGACAGCGATGATAAATAGTTTACTCTAGTTAAAAAATATCTGATTTTAATTAGTTGAGTGTAAAAGGGCTTCAAACTTTATTCAATCATTAATAATTGACAAAGTAAAGTAACGCCGCCCAAAGTGATTGTGACAAGAATTATATCCGATATTTCTTAAGCAATCATTTATTTGGTGAGTACGTTAAGCAGTTGGTTAAAAGGTAACTTACAAACTCTAAAACAACAAACAAAAACTAGACATAATTGGAATTAAAAATTTCCTTGAAGTTTATTAATGCGGTATAACCAATGTGTTAAATTATGCAATAATCAGACTTCGTGACTATCTGAAGGGGACCTTAATCTTTTTGACAAACGACCTTTCTCAGATAACGGAAGGAAAATATAATTTTTAAATTCCTTTAGAGAAAAAAGGTTGGACTCAGACCATTATCGTTAAAACAACGAGGACCATGAATCAAACAAATGAAGCGTTATGAAACGTTCCCTTTAAATGGTTTCCTTTATAATTTTTATTAGCTACAACGGGGTAATTAGGCGTGGGTTACCGTGAGCTTAAAGCGTGGAGTAAACCAAGATTTTTAAATTAAAATTGTTAACGAAACAGTGATAAAAATTGTGATCATAATTCGATAAGCTTTTTTTGGTTTTAAACAGTGAAATTAGTCGGTTACTTGTTTGGACATAGCAATAAACAAAAATTAACTATGAGTTGACCTCAATGGTACATTTATACATTTTGTATCTATTTCTGAGTGGAATTCATGAATGTTTTGACTTGTATGTCGTACTTACAATATTTGCGTGCCACAGATTTTAGTATGTCAGACACAAATCGATCTGTGGAGTATTATTAAAATGATGGTGCGGCGGTGTCACTTTTCTACAGAGTCGTTTAAGCCGTGCCTACCACTTGATGTCATCCATTTATCTCGTCAAATTGAGATATGGACTAAACGTCAGTGTATGACGAATTCAATGTATTAATATACGAGTATTATTCGTGTTTATCATGAGCTTGAATTATGTATCATGTAATTCATGTAATTACATGCGTATTACAAATTGTTTTGAATATCCGCAACATTTTGTTTCCCTATTTATTTTCTGTCTTTCTTTATGGGTATTGTTCAGAGCAGTTTTAATTTTTGCCAAAGAAGCAAACTCGATTTTTCCTTTATCAGGTGAGTATCCCGCGGCCATGCAGCGTGGCGGGCAAGCGTTTGCGCCGACGTCGGTGACGCACTGTCTGGTACTCCTCATCGGTCTACTCGTGGCGCTCTCCTGACATACAACAACCTTTCTCGTAATGTAAATATACCGTTACGAAATTTCGATGTTTACATTGACATTAGTGATGTAACAAACATTATGAATAACGCCAATGTGAATCTAAACAACCGAAATAGATTCGCTATTTTATAGTGTGGGTTGTGTTATGTACAATATAAATTTAATGAATCCCTGAGCAAATAGTCGTGCTTGTTTCGTATAGAATTGTATATAAAGTATTTTAAGGTAATATAAATGAGACTATTAGTTCTTATTACGAACTTCTCTGTTAAGCGGTCGCTATTGTCTTTATTAGTTTTAACAACACTGAAGATTTGTTACAATTATTGATTTGATGCAAATCTAACTATCATGATGACCACTATTTAAAGAAAGAATTAAGCCACGGAAAATATAGTTAGCGAATAATGATGTGAAATGGGAACGATCAGCTGACAATACTATATTAAAACAAATGTTTAGACAAGAATGTATATACTGTAATAAAGAGTAAAGATATACGATTGATTCTATTTAGCTTTACTCTGTTTTAAGGAATGTAAAGTGTAAGTATTAAAGGTCTCTTTGTGAGTTCACTTAAAATATTGTAAATATTGTAAAAAAGGCTTTTGTACAGGTCATATGATGAAGAAAGGTGATGTTTTGTTATGTAGGAGAAAGAAATGTTAGTGATAATAATAAGCTTATAAATTAATTACTACTTGACAAAACGGACTTATTTTTAAATGAAAAAATATTGAGACTTCGAAAAGCAGAAAGAGAAATAACACTTACAGAAGGTTGGTAAAATCTGTAATATAAATTGTAAAGGTACAAAGCAATGGTGGAATCACAAATGACCTGTATAAAACCTCGTTGTAACTATTGCTAGTATTAGGTTAAAAATGATAAGCATCATTATTAGAAATGAATAATATTTTACAAATAAGTTAGAAGAGAATTTATTTAATAAAAAACTACGAGCTGTTTCTACTCAGTCGTTCTTCCTTCGAAGCAGAATCTTTCCATATAAGTCTTGTAAAGTATATCCTTAATAAAATGAAAAACAATATTTTATTTAACAAATAAATTAATGATTTGTCTCACCGCGAACGCTCAAACGAGTAAGCACACAGTAAAATATTTTTAAATACTCTACAAGTAATTTGAGTTCGAATTGAATTGTAATAAAAATGAATCTCAATTTAATTTTTAAACTTATTTTGTATAAAAAATATTCCTTTTCGTAGAGGAGAAGAAAATAGAGAAAGAAATAATAACCGTTAAAATAAAACAAACATGAGCAATAACATTCCATTATCTACATTACATAAAACTTCCAGTCTTTCAAACAGGAGTTCTTCAAATAAATATGTACATATGTCACAGAGGTCAGAAGAAGAAATTTTAGAAATTACAAACGGAGCTTTTACGGTTTAGAAGAGTCATTGCAGTTATCAGATGTGGACATAATGCAAAAGTAACTAAAGATGAACTTGGCTGATAATAAATACTTAGAATAATCTAACTAATACTTTTATCGACTGACCGCAATTCTTTAAGTGAATAGCTCTAACAAGATACGATATCACGTATCAATTTTAGAATTATAAAGTCAAGTGCTGCATTATTTAATGTAATTGCACGATTATAATGTATGAACATTATTTGAAAGGTGCAACGATAGTAAAAAAACCTTTATTCCTTTTACTTACCTTTATAATTTTATCAATCTACACATATGTATTTTTTTCACTCGTTACTCGTTTGTAGTGAAACATCTCTTTTAATTAGGTGTAACTTATTTTTGTAACGACAGAGTCTAGTTGCTACCTGTCCCTGTCCTAATAAAAAATCTCACAATGTGTAGAGATTGAAGTGCTTTTAAAGACAGATACTGTCATTAAATTACTATTAAATAATATTTATTTATTAAAATTTGATTATTCAAATATAATTGTATATAATCATTTACATGTTGTCTGATAGCATTTCGATAATTCGTCTCGATGTAAAAACAAAGAAAAATGTTTCATTGAAGTGTTTTTTCTTAATAGTGTACGAAATGACAGATCTCGATAAATATAATCAGTTATTATTATGATGAAAGTTTATTATTGTATACAAGTAACAATAGATAAAAATTATTTGTTGTATGTATAATGGTACTTGAATGTGCTACGGCACAATATAAACTACATGTAATGATAAACATGATTATAAAGAAATAATAAAGTTTTGAAAAAACAGTGCGTTTTATTTATTTAAAAAATATGTAACACAGATACAGTCTACTATATGTCTGTAATGACGTAGGGGTCTCATTGAATATAAATAAGGCACTTCCACACTACGCTATTTATTAGCTACGCAACTGCAACACAATCCAAAATTCGCTGTATCTGACACTTCTCACTGACAGGAGACGCATCGCAGACGCGTCGCTTTCATACATTGACAAGGTCTGAGTCGCTTACAAATAACGTTGTGTGAGAAGTGCCTTAAGGCTTCAATGTACAGGCACAACTTACAGTTTTATTATAAGCATAAATTACAGTCTCAAAAAGCAACACAAATCATTCAGATATGGTGATTAAGGCTGAAGGATTTGGGCGCATCTCTTTCGTAATATTCGTACTATAATTTATGTTAAAATTCCCATCTATAATGGGATCGCCGTTGCCAATAAAGAAGGTTTATAGCTTGTATGTCGGCAACGGCTAATGGCAAATATTCACGTATTTTCTTCAACTTTTTATGAAACTAAAAATAATAAATTGACGCTATTTAGGTATGTATAAATTATAATAGATTGTGTTTATTACTCAAATTATAATTAATGCAAAAAAATTTATATGTTTCAGTGTTAGGAAAAAATTCATTCATTCTATCAAAATCCAAGGGACCTCTTAAACATTAATTAATGAAAAAATAATGCGTGTATCTAAATGGTCGTGCCCACGTCGTGCCAACATAAAACCATAAAATCATAGCCCCACACTAGGATTCCTCCTGTCGTGGGTGCCATATGTTATTTTCGTTACTGCCTTGCTGAGAATTGATCCCATGACCCTTCGAACAACTGTTCGACATTACAATCATAATGCCATGTGGAGAACCGGGTCAATTTACATTTTTTATAGTTTAAGCAGGTAAACGAGCAGACGCGTCACCTGATGGTAACTCACCGTCACCTATGAACATAGGTAATACCAGAGGCATCACCAACGCGTTGCCGGCTAAGAAGGAAGCGATGGACTCGCTTCTTGAAGGATTTTCTTTACATTTTATTATTTTTATACTGAACCTTCAATTTCACATAGGTATACCTTCAAGCCTGTATCTTTTATTGGAGGTAGGTAACTGAAGCAATTACGAGTTAACGATTTTATTAAGCACTTGTGAAATATAATATAACCACTATATAATATATTATATCGCACGAGATGAAAACATGTATACGTTTAGTTTACAGTTTAGTTTTCCTTTTAACACGAGGATAATTTCGTGTTAAGGAAATCTAAATCTCCGGTGATCAGATCTATGTGGTGATGTGGTGGAGGTTGGATGACGTCACCGTCATCGCCGTTCAGGGTTGCCATCCGTACCTACTGTATCGTATATGAATGAAGTCCATATTTTTAGTATTTTTACAAGATGCTATGTACTTAGCGAAAAGTAATACAAAATGCTTTTATTTTTATCACTAATTAAATTTTTGTGTAAACTGTAACCAACCGTGGGTAGTCACGGTGCTCAATCAACTTATTGATTTTCGGAATAGAATAACCAATTCACGTAAACCGGTTTTTTCCTTAATAAATTATTAATTTGCATAAAATGCTCTATATAATTTTGTATTTTTGTTTCTCAAAAATCCACTTCATAATTATGTCTTGTTTTTTTAAAGAGACACTATTTTAGTTCTTTTCTTAGGCGTTTATCTTAGGTTCTTTTTTATTTATTTTTACAAATCAGGAAGGTGGCAACCCTAAGTCCATCCCAACACAGTTCCGGTATGACACCGACCGCACTGACCACTGTGAAAAGCGTTACTTGAATTTAATTTATCTTGTGTCATCAGAATGGCGCAGAATACATCGTGTACTGCTTACATAATATTTCTATATAGGAACGTCTGCTTTTAAGCTAATAGATAGCAATCGAGAAACATGAGAAAATACTTAAACAAAACTTTTAAGAACAAAATAAATCACTTTGAAATCAATTTAGTAAAGATAACTCGATAACGAATAGCACCAGCTTTTAAATGCAAAAAGAATGATCAGAATCGGTTTACCCAGTATTAAGTTATGAGATAAAAAAAAAACAAAAAAGAAATTAAAAATATCAAATTGACAAATTCTTCCATTTTTGAAATTGGTTAAAAACTAACAATTTTATACCTATGACAAGTTACTTGACTCGACTCAAGAGAGTGGTGCTAGCCAGCCAGGCTTTAACCATACCTGAGAATCTGTAGTATCTTCGGGATTATACTGGAGGCTAGGTACTGGTACTAAGTCTGGGAACCTTTAAAAAGATTTAGTTTATATCAGGATGCACCATAAACAGGCGAAAGCTTGGACTAAAGATGGAGATTGACCTCCTTGACTGCAATTTATTAAAGGCCTAGTACTAAGCACCGATCGCTCTTCATAAACGTAGAGCTCTAGAGCATACTCCACAACCCTGCCCTATGAGATTTCGTTGAGCAGTTTCAACTTAAAAACGTAGATAAATAAATAAATAAACGCTAACACACTTATACCCCCGCAGTAGGTTACCAGGTACCGGTGTCGTGGGAGGCATGGACTACACATATAACACATCACAATTACACCCATGACCCGAGTACAAATATTTATCTGCCACATAAATATC
>DWJQ01000008.1:0-26337 GCA_018248915.1 Hesperia meskei straton | reverse complement strand
GATTTAAGCATACAGACAAACAGACAGACAAACAGACGGACAAAAATAGCGACTTTGTTTTATACTATGTAGTGATGTAAAAGGAATATTAAGAAGTTAAAACATCTACATATAGTCCTGTTAATTGCTTTTGAGAATCCGGAAAAATATTTTATGGAACTTGAAAGGGTTCGAAAGATCCTGATTGCAAGATTACTATTTTGGATAACTATTTAGGATTATTGACCTAAAGGAAAACCAAGCCAGGTCAGTTTGGAGTAGAATAATTTAAAAGAGGCCTGAGTCCCGCGAATGGACTTTAAATCATTTTAGATAGATTTTAATACTTAATCTACAACGTGAAAACTTTACTCTGAAAGCATCTAGTGTATTTTGTTAATTAATTCTAGAACGCAGCCCTACGTATCGAGGACAGGGCCGTATTTATTTCATTTTAATAAATTTTAATAAACCAGCAATTTGCATAGGGCCGGAGGGCCGGAGGGACGGGGGAGTAGTGCATCGTTTGCACCTCACCCATCGGTCAGTTGCTGAGAGGTAAAGTCACGTGACATTCACCTTGTAACATATTTAATGATAAATAGGCACTAAGAACTTGCACGTATTTAAAGGATCTGTCTAGCTGGTTCCCATAGAAGGATAGGATTTTAACCTTAATTTCTCTTAATTATAATATAGATTACTTATATTTTATGTTTAATTTTGTACTGAATACTCTTGGAAAAATACTGTTTTGTCGATTTAAAGGGGTGATTGGCAGGCAGGTTAAACAGTAACATCGCGTGTAACCACAATCTGGAAATTCTGGAATATGGTCCTGCGAAATGTATCCAAAGGCTTGCCAAACGCACCAGCTTTTGTCTGCTATTGTCTGAAACGCTCGTGTAACAGAACAACAAGAATTACCTGTGCGTTAATTCGAATTCGCTTCAAGGGACCGGTTTTGCGTATCTTCATTTCCCTTCGTGGCGTGGCTTACACCGGCTATCTGCTGGGGGCAGCGGAGCTTAGCTAATCTTGCCGCTGGGGGCGCCCGATAACGCTGACCGCTCGCGCCCGCTGCCTGGTACCCTCGGACCCGGTTCGGACCATAATCCCTGATAAACATGCCTCAGTTAAGCAAATCAGTTATTAGAAGTATATTACCCCTTTGTTAGTTTAATTTTGCAGCAAATTAATAGGGTGTTATCTTTTATGGTCTATTTGAGGCTGCATTACGGATAATGCTGACTAGTTTTATTCGCACGGCAATGGAATACGACCGGAACGTTATTATGAAGTGAGAATTAATACCAATAGTTATAAATTATAATGTAGGGAACATTTGAGTTCCTGGGAATGTAACTAAATCTCTTACTCTGAATCTTTTCGCAGCAGATTTTAAAACATAGGTATTACAAACTCGGTAGATATACTTATGATAAACTCGAATGAATAAAGACAAGTTGTGCTTATAAAAACGGCGGTATAGCAAAAGCGCAAAACCCGGAAATTTCCATTTCGGTCCGTAACTCGCGGACGGCGAACGAAATAAGCGAAGTTTAAGCCGCCATTAGCGGGATTGGACCCGCTGACGTCACCGCGGATTTACGCCCAACTTTCTACAGATATATTGTTGGAGCATTTTGGAGTATTAAAATCTAAAAGTGTTAGAGAAATGCTGACTCATAATACAGGGTTGCACTCATATTGGAATTGTTTTATTGGAACTTTTCTTTTGTTGGCCATGTCATGTCTTATCTAACTGACTACGTTAGTATTTTGAACGTAAATAGAGTATAATTATTCTATTATTTATCATCATTATCCAGAGAAAATGGGTTATTCCGCAAATCCCCAAGGGTTATACCTAGTACAATTACCTAACATCTTATTGTTAATTCACATCATGGGATATTTGTCTTGCCTTGAGGCATAAAAAAGTGCGAAAATATCATGTTTCCAAAAAAATAAATACGGATCAAATCAACATTTGTAACGACAGTACACGAGAAGGCATCTGATGAAGAATAACAGCGTTAGAGATTTTCCGACATTCAAAGTCACTCATCAAAATCATTAGAATATGAATCTATTGAGCATTTCAAAGTTGTTTTTTTTTGGAAACCGTTGATAACGGGCTGGACAGTGGACAAGTTAATGAAATATCTCATAATGGTCACAGTCAATGTTTAGATCTAAAATCACCTTTCTCAATTACTTTTATATACATTAAAAAATTAAACGTAATGACTTGTGAAACATGAATATTACAATTAAGAGAAACAGCTATATATTACTCACATTAATTCGTTAAAATGTGGAAAATTCGCACGACACTAGCAAACTAGCCAGTAACCAAATCAATTATATGGAAAAAGCAATTACAAAATAGCATTCTAGATGTCTTATATGAAACAATTACTTAGAGTGGGCGGGGCCTCCTGCTGGAGGGGGTGGAGGGGGTGCCTCAAGCCATTTTCATAATGCACCACGACTACCATGAGTTCACTTCGTCTTTAAACTTTACACTTTAAATAATTGCTACTTAATACGCGAAGAAAAATTCTTACACAGCTGCCATGGTCTCTCTTGTAAAGGGTTGGTGAAGGATTTGAAGATTGCTCTCTGCAATGGCGTTGCAATGATTATTGATGATTATCACAATGACTTGTGTTTTGAACGTTGGTGGAATAATAAACTCCTGAAAGGGGTAGCAAACATCTGCTCGCATCTCTCATTAAAAAAGGGTGCACATTAGGCATAAGTTATCACTAACTTTGGTTAAGGAAAACATGGTGAGGAAATCTGCGCACTTGAGAGTTCTTCATAATGTAACTTAGTGAAGTCTACCAGATGCCTAAAATCTGAGTCACCTTTGAAAAATCTGGCATTTGAGGCTAATGTGACAAATGACGGGTTCTATAGGAATCAGAAACAGCAATTGCAAAACGTGGACGTTAGTGAGTCAAAAACACAAAGTCCTGCAGACAATGCGTTTTTAATGGAGTTATCCAAGATCTGTGGTGCCCGACTCTTAAAATTCAGACGCCTGCATTTTTAGCCTGCGCCCGAACTGGAGCATACTAAATTATACCGCCAGGACCCCACTTAGGAACATTAAAAATGTGTCTAGCCTCTAGATCCACTAAGCTATTTGCTCAAGTGCTTCTCAAATAAAACTTCGGGAAAAACGGCATCTTGGAAATTTTTAAGGATACGTTTCATATTTCAGGATGGGTTCGGTATTTTGTTCTATTTGTTTGTCGTTTAGTTAAACCGGAAGGTTACTCATAATGACGCAAATAATGTAAGTTAACTAATGTGAATATACAGTTCTTGGTGATCAGATAAAAGGATTAAATATAATAAAGGTAATAAATATAAGATGGTGTAAATTGAGTTGTTGACGATTTTACAAAACATTGATAGCGACAGAAGGTTTCGAGGATTTTGTTGTTTGATATTTTGCGATGTTAGTTGTAGGTATAAGATAAGACGTCGAGTCATTTCCCGGATAGTTGGGTTAGTTTACTGAGAGATCAAGAAAAGAAAAAACCGCTAACGAATAGAAAAACAAAGAAAGCGTGGAGGAGGATTTGTTGTAGTTTGTTAATTCTACTTTAAAACATTAAACATCAGGGGACGAACTTTTAACAAGGAGAAGAACATTAAACTGCACCAATATTAACTAAGGAGAAATAATTCAATAACAATTATATTAAACTGTATGCAATGAACATGAAATATTCATGATAGTTTATTACAATAAAAAAGATTTTTCGAATCATCATTTACGAATATTTCTGCTCCATATAAATTACTCGATGCTGGTATAAAGGAAACTTGGAAAAAATACAATTTTAGGTCAAGCATTAATTGCATTGCTTCTGCACACGACTTTTATACTTTAACAGTGCTTTGAAAACTAGTGCCATTAATAACAGCCAAGTGCTTTAAACCATTGCCTATGTATTTCACGCGACCGGGATCAACTTGGGAATAAATTAAAATTTTAAACGCGAACTCACATTTTTTCTGTTGCTCGTGAGTACGCGATATGTCAAATGGATTTTTATAATTTTTATAATTTTCAACTCGCAAAAGCTTATGATAATTCGTCAGCCCGGCTGAATGCAGTTGCGCCGCCTCGCGGCCGATACCTGAAGTAACTTGTCGCGGTTTGTCATGCCACCGCCGGATTTGGACTTTGTTTACCTACAGGATGCTCGATTTCGGATGATCAATAACTAAATAACACTACTCTCTCATAACCCTATGCTAGTGTTCTGTGTCGTAGGTGTCACGGACAAAACAGGAGACAAGAGCTCACAATAAAAGTGCATGTTAAATGAAAACAGATATTGACTACTTTGTTATACTTATTCAAAGCTAATGCAATTGAAAATCGTGAATACTCATTTGCTTCTTAATTATTCTATGTTCGGGATGGTATCGGTTTTAGAATGCAAATTATTAAATCATTACACATTTAATTTTTCACTACACATTTAAATAATAAACTTACAAATTTACTTAATTCTCGCAATTCTGTATGTTGTAGAAAGTACGCAGACATTCAGATGGCAATAAATCAATTTTCCAGACTGTTTATTTTAACATGTATTTACGGATCGAATTGCGTTTTCAATAAAATTAAATTTTAGTAACATTTTGGTTTATAATGTTAAAATAAAGCAAATAATGAATTATAAACACAAGTGTAATTTCATTACACATTTTGAACGTAGAACAATAAATGTCTCATTACTGGACGTGAGGAAATATACCCACGATATTTTCTTCGTTTCAAACTTTCGCGTTTTAAGTGGGCAAAAAAATCAGCCTGTATTTTAACATTTCGCCAACATACCATAGCTCACACGATACGATCAGAATTGACTCGTCACGATACGCGCGTGTGGCGGGCCTTACGTCGCGGGTTTCGTCGTAATCAGAGTTATGGCCGCCTTATTTTCGCTAGATTATAGTTAAAATTAAAACAAATTGGATTACTTTATAAACAGTAGGTTCTCGTCTAATTGGCGACTATAAATTTGAATTCGCAAATTAAGCTAGGGTATTACTGGTTTTGGCGATTTTGTAGAGTCTATCTGCTGTAGAGTGGAACCGCCACCATTTTTGTAATGTTAGTATTTTTGTGATTGTAACATTATAGATTGTTACACAATGACACATTCATAATTTCCCTGTTTCGCAGGTGTCATGGACAAGACAAATAATCACTAGCATTCACATATATTATGCCACATAAATGTCTGTCTCGACCGGGGATTGGATCCGGAGCCCCTCACTTTTTTCAAGGCTCCCACCAACTAGGCTACAGGGTCGTCAGTACAAGTGTGATATGACCTCTTACCAAGAGTCGCGACACAGTCTCGAGGTGAAACAATATTTTGCGCACGTGTAGACGATGTTATTGTTCATTACGTGCTAGACTTGCAGTGAGCGGTGGACAATCTCACGGCTAGCCGGCAATAGGCAGAAGAGAGCGAAATCTCCAATGTAGATAAAAGCGTACGCCGGCGTCGAGTAAATGTTTCCAAGAAAGCCTCCGCTACGACGCTGATTGGCCGATCGCCAGCTGCCTGCCATCTGATTGGATTTCCCCGTCTGCCTAGACCTCACTGCTCCCTCTGTCTATGGAAAGTAAATAAATGGATTATTTCGTATATTTTTATTGAAAACTAGGAATTGCCTAGTGGTCGAAATCTGAGTAGTTAGATAATTGAATTTTAAAGGTACTGCATCTAAATTCTGATGCAGTATCTTCATAAGCAGTTTCATAGTTCAGAGGATCTTTTGTCGTGTAATAGTCTATAAACCTTTGTCAGTCTGACTTTGATTGACCAACCTGACCCCTTCCTGAAACGAGGTATGTTCCATGTAAACCTTTCATGTCGGAAGGTACTTTTCTTTGCACAACTTATGATAGAAGATAGATGCTAATAGAACCTTTTTCCTAATTGTTATCAACGTAATCTGAAGATATAATATATAGTTATGTTACCTATCAGCCTATCACCAATATTCTACCTTAGCACCAAGTCGAAGGTATTGTTAGCCCACTGCAGGCTCATGTCACAACGCATTGTCTCTTGATTGTGTTCTTCATTGTGTACATACCATTGTTCCACGCCGGTTACTGTGTGAGATACGTCGATAGAACATTATTGGACAAGTAATTTCTCGCTATCTCCAAAATTGGCTATGTCCATAACCAGGTCAAGTCGGACGAAATCAAGAGAATCAGTACCCGACGAATTCTTCAACTTGTTCACTTGAATTCGATGCTTTGTTTAAATAAAGACTGTCCATTTTTAAAATAGTGGAACAAAGAATTTTATTGAAGATAGGTTTTCACATATTTTGTTTGTTTTTCATGCATCAGATGTCAGCTGTATAAATAGTAGGTTCATACATTTATGTCTACTCTTAAGACGAGGCTTAGTGAATTGAATAGAGAATTCTATTGCAATATATCTTAGCTTTTAGTCTGATCAAGTTGGCGTTTTGACAAATTTAAGTGCTTTTCCATATTGCTAGGAGTTTGATATTTTGTATCTACCAAGTGATTCTTTGCTACTCAGAAATGTTTGAAGTTGGCACAGCCCCGAGCGAAGTTCGTGATTTGATAAACAAACGGAGTTTTGCTGTTACTTCAGTGCCGTCGCGTCTCAGGTACCTGGGGATCATATCAACGCAGAGACTTCAAAGAAACTACGAACAAAGTAGGAACGCGGCTCGGTTCGTTTGATTAGGCGCGTTCTTAACATGCGCCCGCCTGGAGGCCCGCTTTGTTACTACAACCTTTGTATTACAAACGTTCAGACGTGGCGTCCGCTACGAACGCTTTGATATTGCTGAACTCAAGATGTTGTCGAATTCTGCTCCTCTGGTAACTTTTCTCTTTTCACGTCACCAACTTTGTCTTCGGAAAACAATTTATCGCTTTGGAGAAACGATTTAATAAGTATTTTAATGAAACCTGTCAATGTTTTGCTAAAAAGGAATGCAAACGAATTCTCGAAAAAAAATACAGTGCATTGCAAAAAAACGTTGCACCCCGCGCGAATGTCAATAAAATTTGATGTTTACGCAGCGCGCGCGATATCTCCCGCTAAATAAAACCTCGACACACTTTAAACTGTTTTGTTTGTTAAAAAATGAATTTTGGGAATGCTTTAATGGTTTTGGCCGTGTCGTGAAACTGCAGCATTGTTTATATTTCGTTTGTAGCGACTAACGTTTCAATTATATGCGCAACCTGACGCATATTTGGGACAGTTTCAATTTTTTTTCTTTTAATTGTGAGTGCCTCGCGATTTATACTCTTTTTTAGTTTACTTCATCACACTGTTCTTTCGCCAATTTCACCAAACTTTTCCTGTCATGACTCTATTTCTGTCAGTTTTTCTAGCACCTTTATCAAGACCAATCAAACATTAACCCGTTGGTCAGACCAATCTGACCACCAATCTGACCAGTGGGAATAACCCTTAAATATTCCACATCACCGCGCGTTGGATACGTTACACCGATGAGCGACGACCAATTTTAGGGCTTAAAATTCGCTTTTTATTATGGTTTTTGGATACTTTTTCCCGGCGTGTCGGACCATCGGTATCGCCGCAGATACGCGATTGACAGAGCTGTCGCGTCGCTTTTTGTCGTCGACTTTTATTTTCTGGGCTAGACCAGACAGTGATTAGTCAGCACGTGTTCTGACGTCGTCGGCTGAATTTGCCGAAGTTTTCATCGTTGAACGCGCCGTCGCTTCTTTTAAAACTCTGTCTACGTTAAAGCGATGTACCCGCTGACAGGTGACAACGTCGATCCGTAGTCGTGTCGAACACTTTTTGGGCGCACTTTGCTATGACTCTGGACTCATCGATCTCTGTACCTAATGTGGGGCAACATGAATACATTTATAAGGTTTCTTTACATTGATTGTTTAAATATTATTAGCGAGCTTGTAAAAATAAAACAGGTATGTGTAATCTATTAAAACACACATAACTTATTTATTTACATAGAAACTGAGGCTCATAGTTTTCTAATAGCTACAATAGTAATCGAAAAGATATTATACAATCGGCGTAAGTATCAAATAACAAATAACATCCCGTTATAGACCGCAGCTCTTAAACTAAAAGCCGCCGCCATTACGGGAAAATGGCTATCAAAATTATAATATCAATTACCGATGCATTAACAATTCACATCAGAAGTCAGACGTAGCAGAAACGGTAGTCTTGCCTACGACGTACGTACGAGAGAGATAAAAAGATGGTGTGGGTATAGGAGGGAGGGGGATGGGAGAAGGCAGCCGCCGTCGGAGAGCTGTCAAAATGTCAAATTTCAGAACGTTGCTCGGCGCAACTTCAAACGTGCCCCTACCGTTGGCATGCGGTATACGCTAGCATCTCTAATATAGTTATGGCGCCCTGGTAGCAGCTTCGTGTTAATATTCATGCATCTCATCCTGTTCCTAGCTAGACACGGAGCCATTTTCGTGAAAGGCTCTCCGCTCCACCACTATGAATATGAATGAGTGATTCCCCGTTCGTTTCTTGGATTTAACTTTTTATACGCGTCGGTATGTTGATATGCATTCTGCGAGCCAGATTCAAATGTGCTACATATTAACATTAGAAATTTAATATCGGCGGCCGCATGCGAATGTAGCGGGCTAGCGGGCGACAGCCAGTTTAAAATTCATAAGATAGTGGAGTCAATAGTTTCCGTGCACTTAGAAAATGGAAAAGATGTTTGTACCTTGGGTCTACTCGGAACTATGAATTTATGCAATGAGAATGAAAATAGGAGGCAGTTTACAGCTTGTTATAAGTATACCTACTACTATCTACTACTAGTAGATATCGAGAAAGTCTTTTATAGTTCGCTAGTAAGAATCTGTGCTTCGCGTTGGGCAACCTATGCCTTGGGGACTGTCCGCATTAGAAAAATATTTAAAATCGATTCATTAAATTCACATTTATTTGCGAATCGCTTGAAATAAAACAAACACTGAATGTTTGTTTGTTTGAACTACGTACCGCAACACTGCTGATTTCAATGAAATCACTTAAACCAATTTCTAAGATAAGCAAAGGCAATATAAAGTAATAGAAATTCTAAAAATCATTATCATTATTATTACATTAAAAAGTGCCTGTAGTAGTAGTACCTTTTCTCGAATATCTTCATTTTACGAACATGGATTAAATTTTTATATTGTACCTATGCATGGTGATAGATGGTTATAGTATGTATTAATTAACGTTTGACAGAAAATTAAAATTATTTTTGCATTCAAATATTCATTTCTCGTGACAAGCAAAACCGAATACATTTTCATCGCATTTCAAATGTCATTTCGACCAAACACGAGATTGAAAATTTCCATTCGGCGTCTATTTCCTGAAAAACAGGCGATTTCTATTTCATTTTGAAAAACCGCGAGCTGCCCGCCGCCGGCTGTCTCCCTGACGGAGAGGATATTGGAACTGGCCGAAATGAGAAGCAAAAGAAACACTGATTTTTGACGTTTCAATATGCACTCATCTCCGCTTCGCGAGCCTCTCACTTAATTAATAATAAACCCTCAAAAACCAAAACAGGCCCGCAAACAAATCTCCACTCTAAAACTTGCGCATTTGATATCAAATTCCACCCCGGCAGACCTCCTCGAAAAGCGGTGACATCGAAAGCTCTCGGTCTTAATAAAACATTTCTTACGTTTTCGAACGTAACAAGCTCTCAGTTGGGCTCGTATTTATGAACGTCAATCACAACTGTCAAAAGTGACAGTAGTCAAATCCCGCCCCGTAATAGCGGCAAAGGACGTTCCCAATTTGAAAAACACACGTTCGAAGTTGGCGCGCGTGCTCGATTTGTGCGATTAGTGTTATTTTTGAGAATAGAACCGGGATCGCGTCGCCTTCGGCCGTGCCCGCCCACAAGATGGCCGCTCTAATCAACCGACGCGTCGGGGAAAGAGCCGAATGATATACAATTTTATTGCCGATGTGTTATTACTGAGTTGAACCTATAATTACACTGGAGCATTGTGCGTGGGAAGAGGTTAGAAAAAACTTCTTTGGCCGCTCGTGGGCTCGTGGGCTCGTGGACTCGTGCGATGTAATTGGGGTGTTCTGGGCTACAACCATTCATGATTCAGATTTAATTATAGCAATTTAAGTTCGCAAATAATGAGGTGGAAGCGGCTTTTTATTTGAACCCTATTAAAGTTAAGGACTACACTTAATTAATGATATTATCTGCTTGTAGTTATTAGTTGATAGTGATGTTCTATCCCCTTTAGGGCCAATTTGTGAAATGTGTATACTCTTTTCTTACAATAAATTTCGACTCAAAATTACTTCAAAGACTTCAGTCATTGAACATTTCGTTTTTACGATTTCTTTGACTTCATCGCAAACTAAACGAGTCGTAGTTTCAAGTCATTACAGAGCAATTACCAAAATTTCTAAAGCATTTTATAAATGTCACGCTGAACTTGAACCGGCTCGATACAAAGTTCAAGGATGGTCCGGAGCCGAAAGCACAAGTTGTTATCGGTGTTCCCGATGCATCCAGATTTCCGGATCCATTATTAATCCCGACCAGACCCGTGCCAATGGGCCAGTGATTTATCGGGTGTCGCCGCGCTCTCGGCCCCGGCGAGCGGTAAATTTCGGATCCAACTCCTAGAGGGGTCAGGCTCCGTTGATTGACATTTGTTTCGTATTCTTTTTTGCTGGTGACTGTACGTTTGGGGGAGTGGCAGGATTCTCATTGCGATATGCACTGCGAGCGTAGAAGGCCAGTCGATAGTCATAGGTAGATTACAACACTTTTTGTTCGTTATGGTTCATCCCCGAAGGTGTTTGGCAAAACCTTTCGAAGTACGAATCAACTTATTGCTTGAGTGGCCATAGTATAACAAAGAAAGTTCTTCGTTTCCTTCTATTACGATCTGCATTGCGTTAGTCACGCCTGTCGGTAAGCCACGTCATATTCTGTTTAGCTAGGCCACACACAAAGACACTTTGAATTCTTTATAATAATAAAGTTTGGATTATTGGTTATGATGACGCGGATGTTAAATGCATACCTGTTACATAGACCGAAGATAAATCGAAACGTATGCACTTTGTGTCGTCGCACTTATTCAGGTATATCCTTGGTTTAAAAAGTATATGCAAACTATCCCTTTGTAAAGTTTTCCAAGCCATCGTAGTTCACCAACACTGGTAAATCTTAATTTTTTACCGAATCCGATTCTTATATTATCTGTTTCTCTTTATATTCTTATTGGAACATCAAGCTTTGCTACCCAAACGATTGGCTATAAATCGTCGAACAATACAGGCTACCCGCAGTAAATCTCCAGGCGGGCATCAGGTCACTTGGTAACTAATGTAAAGAAGCCTTGTCGTGTCGCGAGGCGTGAGGACAAGCGCTGGGGCCCGCCAAAGCTGTGTCAGCGCAGCCCGAGGCAGGGGCGGAGCGCCCGCCCTCGCACGCGACCTCACCCGCCGTGCAGTGACAGAGGTCAAAGGTATCGGGATCATTACATTACAGTGTTAGTTTGTAACGAGATATCTCGTTTGATGCCCCTAAGGGCCCTAACTTGTAGTGTAGATGTATCTTTTACAACTCTGACTTAGTAGTGTAGTTGGTAGTGATCGTCTGCGAAACGCAGGGTTTTGGATTCGATTCTCAGTCGGAACAGATATTTAAGTGACTTAAAAGCGTTTGTTTTCAAGTCGTAAGATTGTCATTGTTTATGAAGATGTTTTGTCTGTGTCACTCGCGACTCACTACTTTAGCGCGGAGTGTGTGCGCGTGTGTAGCGGATGTGTTTGCGCGTATTTTTGGTTAATTTGTTGTCAGTCAAAAAATCAGTATTCAAAAAGTAGTGTTTGTACCCAGTTTTAAAATTTAAAATCGTTATCACGGCTGCAACGCGCCCCAACCTCAATAATATATCAACATTACCAATAATCAAAACAATAGCGAATTGTATTCCATCGGAAATTATTTTAGTTAATCGGATTGCCGCGTGCCGCGCGCTGATTAGCGCCCGCCAGAATAAATTATAAAATACACAGACAGACATATAGATTGTATTCGTAATGCCGCGGGATGGCTACCAATGTTTTGGGTACTGCCTCCGGTAGCTCGCAACCTGATAACCGTAGATAAAATAATTGTGATGACGTTCAAAATTCACATTCATGATATTATGTGTTTAGTAATAAGCAATTTATCATCGCAATCAAGAACTATTCCACTGCTGGGCACGAGTGTATTCTTACAATGTGAGGGTATCTTACAAACCTGAGGGTCCACCATTGTAGAGCTGGCCAAGTGAAGATTAGCGGATTTTACACAACTATGAGAATATTATGGAAATGATTGAGATGTGAAAGATTTCTCAATTTCTTTTCCTCTACCGAAGAAGTGTAGCTATCTAATTTTTGAAAACTAGAGGTGCGTAGATTTTGAACTCGGATTCCCCGTTTCGGGAGTCCAAAGTACCAACTACTTGTCGGTCACTGCTGTCGCAATTTACTTATGCAAGTCATTTCTGGAGTCTATCGCCGTTTTGGAAATGTCTTTTATTAGGTATAGCGAAGAAACTGTGAACGATATAAAAACTGTAGATGCAACCGTCATCTTCTTTGTTAAAGGCAATGGCCGTTCTGATAAGCTCTGGTGGTAGAGCTGTCTTTCGCCTATCTTAGAACATCTTTAACTGGAATGGCTATAATCATCATTATGATGCCAGAACATTGAGTGATCGGTTTCTACCACCTTAGTTTTAGGGATGTGGCATATTGTGTTAATTAGATCCTGCTTGTTAAAATTTCGCCTAATAGCCAGCTCATTGTAAACTAAACATTGATAGCTCAGCCAAACGCGTGATCGAACCCAAAGACGGCGACAGTTCAAAAACCCAATGACGCGCCAACACGTCAAACAGCACAACATAGACAAAGCCGTGTATTATCTGTGGCATCGACAAACGTTGCGTTCGGAAACGGGCTCGCGCGGGCACGTCCTCGCATAAACAGCCGCTATCGCCGCTTGACAAATTTCATATCTGCCACGTATCGACGCGGCGTAAATCATCCCCGGCGACCGCCGCCCGCGCGCCGCCCGGCCACCGCGCGGGTGTCGCGCGTGAGTTATCTGTGTGCACGCGGCTTTATTTCACGACGGGTGTCGGATTTTGAATATTATTATGATTCCCTTTTTGTAATCTCAAGAGTAAACAGAACGGATGGGTCGGACGATAGAGCGTGTAAAGTATCGATGGATTAGGTTTTGATAGGCTAGGCTGTGCTGTTGGTCTTGTGTACATCACATTGGTTATGTCGTATAGAAGACGGAAACACATTTCGTCAATGGTGCCAAGAAATTGACACTACAACTGCAACTATAAAAATACGCCCTATATGGTGCAATGATCACCATGTCGGACTACCCGAAGGGATTTGCGTTCGATTCTCAGCAAGGTAAAATTCTGCATGTTAAGCTAAAATATTTGTGTTCTTTTCTTTGAGTGTTGCCCATACCAACTACGATGACGACGATCCTTAGGGGCTCAGACCAGAAACGCCATCGACATATTATATAGAAAACATGGCGGTCCTTAGATATAACTAAAGAAACAAATAATAAATGGAATAAAAGCAACCACAGGTGTCAAGGAACAAACTACTAGGCCACATTAGCGGCCTGTCCACTACTTCCATATAAAAATAGAAGTACTAAGTGCAGTTGCATAGAATGTCAATCAGGACGACGGCGAAGCCCTTAGCTCGTGCATGCAAAGCGGTCGGGAGACTAGGGCTGCCACAAACATTATATACTGATAGATTGTGTGCACACAGGAGATGAGCCTGTGGCCCTACGTGGAAGACGTAGGGTTCGATTTCTGGTTAGCGGATTTTTGTGATGTTTCTATTAGGTATGAAACCAATAATTTCCCTATTTTTGAAAATTTAAAATTTTCTTCGAGGGAAGTTAATCAAAATATTGTCGCGTTTTAGCGCTTCGCTCAGCTTGTCTTGGCGGGAGCACGACCGTCTAGAACTATGCAATTTGTCCAAATTTGGCATCCCGAGTCTAGTATTTCAATTAACTTCGGATAAGATGAGAACTTATTTTCTGTTACCAATCTGTGCTAAGTGGTATTCCTTAGTGTTTCTATGCGTCTAGATCAGCTGTACTCAACCTTTTTATCCCATATAATAAAAAATATATATTTCAGCCGAGCGATCGAAACGGTCTCTGATATGTGCGAAATTTGAAATGGTTCACAACAAACATTTTTTTTTAATTTAGTTTAGATTAGGTGGCCAATCCTTACATTATATGGGCCAGTCCAAAGGACCTGGCGGGTCGCATGCGGCCCGCGGGCCGCAGGTTAAGTATAGCTGGTCTAGATAGAACTTGACAGAACTTTATATAATACGGACAGAACTTTGTAATTTCTCTCAAGAAGCCACTATCTACTCTGTCGGCCATCCCTGCTCCACAGCTCGCTAACCACGGATGATCCTGCGTTCATTCCCTTTGTGCAGCGCTTGCGCCCGCGCAGCGCCCGCTCAGCGCCCGCGCCGGCGCCGCTTTGATGTCGCGATCGATATGCAAAGCTCTTGTTACTACATATTCATTGGATTTTTTCTGTTACCTGTATTGTCAGGCTGTGAGCCAAATCGACCAAAAAGTAGCGGCCAGTCGCAATGTCGAGAAATTGTCTTTGTGTTTACCGAACTTCCGCTCTTTGGGTTGTTGTAAGGATTTTATTTATTTCAATGATTATTAAAACGTTATCTTGCCGAGTCCTAATAGAACTAAATGTTCTTAGAAGAGGATAAAAAAATATTTTTTTACTCTTTTGTGACCAAGAAAATGGGAAAGACGTACATTTCACTTTTGTCGATAGAAGGGTGGTTGCTAGCTAGGCGGGTGGTGCTAAGTGGTCAGAGTGGTGGTCACAGTTCAGTGACCACCAGTGGGAGAGACCTGGCGACAGCCATGTCCGTTGGGTGCACTACAAGGCACCACCAACCTACTTCAGGTTGTTTGGACTAAAGGTAGAGCACTGCAGGTACTCCCCTAAATCAATCGTAATATCATTCTATCCCACGTTTTGCAGTTACAAATAACTAAATAGACACGATGTTCTCCCTATTACCTAATATTTTTTACCTATGAGTAGATCGAATTCCTTGTACGTTGTTATTCGTTATTACTTTAATCTGACACAAAAGACGAGGCATCCTGAGAGATATCAGTATGGCAAATTATATCTCAAAAACTATACAAAAGCATCAGGAGAACAATGTCCATATACCCTGACAGCTGTCACTAAGGACATTCAGGCCATTGTACAATAATCAGGACATGGACATGTGACGTCACAGCGTCCCAATTCCGTCACAGGTAGCAGGCTGTCATACGCGAAGTTGTATCTCATTTCCCAGCCGGTTGCGGCTTCCGCCGTCGGCGCGTCCGTCCACAGATTAGTATCGTTTGACGTCTATGGCATTGTCTCTATTGGCCGATTCACGCGGGAGAATCAATGAAACGCCACTATTGGCTCGCCGCGTTGGATAAAACGGTCGGTTTCAGTGCTCGTTCCAATGTCAAATTCAAATGTGGATAGAATATGTAGGGTAGTTTGAGAAGAATGGAGGGAGGTTTCTCACATACTTCGTTCATTGAACCTGTCTGTCAAGAACAATATGTAAACTCGTGACCTAAGAGCAAAGATATTATCTGTGACGTGAATTTCTTCTGCCTCGGCCGGAAATTGAACCTGCGATAACTTGTCTGCAGGCAGGCGTATTTACTACTAGCCTATATGGTAATGTTTGTTTTTGTAAAGAAAAGGGAGAATCAGGTATTTTTCGGAAATCATTTATTATGAAAACCATTGTTTTTATTGTTACTACAATCAATATGATGCAATAGCTTCCACGCTGAATCCGAAGGGTCTTGGGTTGATTTTTTACGAGTATAGTTTTAATTTCCGGCATCCACAAATCTGTGAACTGATGGCACTGATGAATGTGTGACATCTCTAAAAACAAATACTGCAAAGTTATAGATTCAATTTATTTAAAAATTAAAACATTAATTTTACTCTATCAGCACTCGCAATTCACAATAAACAATATTTTTATTCGAACACATATTTCCTATCAACGCAACTAATATGAACTAAAATTGGGCCGTTTAAATACAGAAATGTACCGCCAGGCGACTAATCCGAGTGGCTAGTAATTAATTCGCCTGACGGTAGCCTGTTACGGCCTACATTCGGCAATAAAAGTCTTATAAAAACAATTCGAAAAATTATTCGCCGCAGAAGGGTTAAAAAACTATTTCGGAGAGCCGTGGACGCGCTGTCCATTACGGATTTGCATAATTTAACACTATCCTGTCGCGGTGGGCCGTATTGGCCGCTGAATTCTTTATCTCGATCCAATAAAAAGTACCCGCATTGGCAGATGTCCGCTTTAATTTCCTTCCGTTATTCTGGCCTCTCAAATCCCGACCCGTGTAGACTACTTAGAACATAATTTAATTTCTGTTCAAAGTTAAAAAAATTTTTAGGAGTACTATCTAGTTACAGTTACGTAGATAACGTGATGTTCATTTAATTTTAGACTTCGTGGAAGCTACTTCAACACATTAAAAAAATAAATAAAATAATTCAATTGCTAATTATTTATATTATCTGTTATTTTACGTTAAGGAGTAAATAGTATGCTTTTTATTACGGCATTACATCAAGGCATAATATTAAAATTTACCGTCACTTGTTTTAACTGTAAAGCTGTACGAATACCTAAAACTATGTAGATTAAGGAATACTAAAACCTTGATGTGCGTTCAAGATTCTACCGTAAACCACTGTGTTGTATCGAAAAATTTCTTTACAATAAGAACTTCTACGCCTGCATTGTTGTTCTTGAAATTGGATTAAAGTTTTCTCTTTTATAATAACCTGACTTAGGCTAGGTATAGGCTTTTGTCGTTTTACGAGTCCCACGTGAGCGAAGCCGCTGGCAAAAACCATTCCACTTAAAACATCCATATGCATTTAATCATTTCATTAAACACATTGTTGTACTTATCACCTGTAAACATGTAACTTTACTTCACCGTTCGCTGGAGTGACGGCATAACGTCAAAATGACGGCATAAAACGGTTTTTATCTTTAAGCAATGCCTGTCACGTCAAACATACCGCGAACGTAATTAATAAAACAAAAACATTTATGTATTCCGGAGTATTGATACGTTTTACTTATCGCAACACGTTTTTATCCTCCATTAGTGTCGCTTTACGTCACAGGAACACTTTCCTCGCGCTGGAGTAAAAAACGGGAATGTAACGCGTTCGCACATAAACAACTAGTTAAATAAACAAAGAGGCACGTCGAGCGAACGGTGAGATACACGCGCGTGGGGTCACGCCAGCGTCATCCATCTGGTCGCATTGATAGGGTTAAGACCACCTCCGTACCTTTATGGGTCCCTGGCCGGTCGTAAAGGCCCCACGGCTGGGACCCTAGTTTTTTGACGTCTATTTGTGGTCGCCCTTTGCCCTTAACGACTCACTCCGGCCCAGCAGTGAGGGCACACGTTTTAATGTTGAATTTTGGAGATTGCAATCTCGATATATCTATAAATCTTGGGCTGCTTTTTAATTAAATAAAAGTCGAATTTAGTATAATTTCCATATGTCAGATTTTTGCCAACGAGTGAGATTTTTAGGTCATCTCAATTGATCTTTTTGTTTGTATTCGATCGATGTGTAGGTTATTTATCTATGCTACCGGCACAGGGTCGGAATTTAGGGTGTTAAGATAATTATTATTAACCTTATTGAAACTCAATCCAATTTTTCATTTGTTAACAAAACTTCCAATATTAAGTAACGGCGTATGACGTGAGAGAACTCCCCGGACGCCACGACTAGGTAACCAAGTCTCGGTTTCTCCGAGACCCAGGGCTGATGGATTAAATTTTTCTCCAACAAGACGTGCGACCCCAGATTGGGCGGTAAATTATGCATGTCATACAGCGTTAGAGTCCCGCGACCTTCCCAGCTTTGAAACTCATTTGAAACTCCGCGCGGAAACACGCTGGGTGGATATGCGTTTGGATAGAAATTATGGGTCGACTCCTCGACTTGAAGTGGTTGTCATTTGTACCAAGAAATACTGGCTACCTGAAGTCATTGCTGTGCGGTAGTTCTTCAAAGAAAATGTGCACAAATATTATAATAATTACAAATATTAGTTCCGTTTTTGCAGTCAATGAAAACTTGCCTTGTCTTTACTGATAATTTGTTTAGAAATTAAAATTTATGTATTACAGGCAAGCGATTACTTTATTATGAGGTTTTTTATATTCTTAGTGAAATTGCTTTGTACTTTGGCGGGTTATTGTCAAATAGTTGTTTTGTTTGTAAAGAAAACCATGCATCTCTTATTTAAATATTTAGTTTAGATAAAAACTGGTCAGTTAAAAGCTGATTTTGTTTCCAAATTCGAACTCCTTTTTTTAGTTTTACGTTATCAATATTACCATTTTGATGTAGCATCAAATCGCGCTACTCCGAAATGTCAAGAGACTCGTGTTGTCTCAGTCCAACGGGTACCACGACCATTCAGAGTTTAAAAGCAACATCGTATTCTTTTTACATCGCATATTTACATATCCCCATACCAACACCCCATAGATTTACGCGCAAACAAATGGATTGTTTCTCCTCCATAGCAAAACAAAATTTATAGTTTGCAAGGCGTATTTTTCGAGGCTGTACCGTGGGGGCTCGCTCGTGAGTTTTTTCGTAGTCGATTCTCGATTTATGCCCGGTATAATCGTGATTTTAATACTCGCTGTGATTTACGAGGGTGGATGAGAGAGGTGCAGGATTGGCTTTCGAAATTTGATATCTCTATAGTGTTTATGCGAGCCTGGTACTTGGTGCGCGGTTCCAACCAGATGAAGATATGAACGGTGGTTCATGCTTTCCTATTAATAACCTGGCTTTGTTTATTTAGCGCTTAGGTATAGGTTACAGTGATTTTATCTTCCTTCCACGGTTACTTTTGGCTGAATAAAACTTTATAGTCGTGTGCTGTTTGTCATTCCTTTCAGTAATGGGCGTTTTCAACTATGAGATCAAAATGCAAATAGAAAGAAAGTCGTTTTGAGCGTTTTGATCGCTTAGTGGAACACCGCCTAATGTTTACGTTTTGGCACTGAAAGTAAACACGTGATCACTAGAGGCTGAAAAGATGAAAAAATCATATTTTTCATAGAATTTCGTGGTAGCAGTTGGGAACTAGTTATATGTTTTTATGATGGTATTATATTTATCGATATGTGATTGAATCGCACCAAGTTTTCAGATGCTAGCAGAATCCATTGTTAATGGCGAAGCAAAAGGCAAACCGAGCAAGCAGCAAGGGTAACAATTTGTCGCTGGTCTCCCGAAAACAGTTGAGAAAAAAGAAACGCCAGTGGAAGCAAACAAAGTCGGTGAGCTCGACGGGACGGTAGTTAAAAATAATTGTCGGCGGACAAAAAGCCCGGCGTGGCTCGGTCCCGTTACCCGGAGGGCAGTCGAGTTTATCATTTTCCAGTTTTTGCGATCGTCGTAATAGGGTTCATAAATTTTTGATAATGTTTTTTCGATTACGACGCGCCGACTCAGGTTGGCCCACGAAAAACGTGGCCGCAAAAAATTCGCGCTGATCGATCCGGACTTGGTCCACAACTTGAATTTTTTCGTGTTCGCGTACCCATTCTAATATTTGGAGTGCGTTGCCCTCGCGTGTGGAACGGTCAAGCGCGAGTCGTGGCCGGGGATACGGGCCCTCACTGTAAAGCTTGGTCTGATGTTTTATTTATGATTAATTAATCACTAAAATCTAGTTTTGAGGAAAACTGAAGGAAACCAGGATTTCAATAATGTATTTAGCTTTTCTATTATCCCAGTTTACATGCTTGTATATATCTTAAACGCTAAACACATTTTAATACGTGTTGTCTTTAATGAACATTTTTCCTTTGTTTATGACACGATGCATTTCACTAAGTTGTTTTCTAAATCGTCCCAACAAATCTTTTTGTGATCAAGTTGCCAAATTCGACCTAGCGCATTTTTATCAGTTTTTTGAGACATAGTTAAAATAACACTAGCGTGGGGACTTCGATTCAGCTTTATCCATAGAAAGCACATAATCATTTTTTCACCAGGATATCAGCAACACCAAAGGAGACCACAAAGTACGTTGTTGGTCAAGAGAGAAGGAAGTGGAAAAGAGTCTAGAAAACCCATAGACATTTTTATTCATCAAGACTAACGTAGGTAACCCTAAAAAGCGTCTATGGCTATTTAATTCTTTAAAACAAAGCCAACTTTGAAGCGGCCACAAAAAGTCAGCGCTCAAATTCACAGAAGTGACAAGTCGTGTTAAGTTTTTGAATATGTAAATTAATTTTGCCATTTACTAATTACCAAGTTAAGTTTTACATGTAATTAATGCATAACGGTACTCGCCACCTCGGAATGCCACTACCACCATTGCTATAGCGTCAGTTGACAAGATCAATCTATTAATTTTATTATGAATAAAATTGTTTACCTCTGTGGTTTCAAAGTAACTGTGTTCTCAAGTTAGAAAGAAAGAAAGAAAGAAAAATAGTTTATTTCACACCTAAATAAATAATGCAACTATTTTGAATAAATTTAAACACTAAATCTAGCATAATTCTGAAACATAAAGCTTAAATCTAAACACAACTTATAAAAGAAATAAAAAAAAAACAAAACTAAATAAAAACAAGAACAAAATTTAAATAAAAAATGGCGACAGAAAAAAACAAACAAAAAGAAATAATAATAAAGTTAATAGATATATCTAAATAGTTATTTACACGACACTAAAGTATTTATTTTAATAATAAACTATGTAACAAAATAAAATCAAAGTAAAAATTACCAACATATTCTGTGTATATTTACATAATATTATTAGTAGACCCGTCTTCGCTTCAGTTGGTATGGATTATCGTTGATACATCAATAATATTCCCTGTAGTTGACTTGATAGTGATACTGCCAGCTAAGTGTTCCCGGATTCGATACGCTGGGGCATTATTTCCGATGTTTTGTTACTAGGTCAGTGTTTTCAATATTCATTTTCCAAGAGACAGATAATATTCTGCTGTGTCGTTGTTTAGTTTAATTTCTTTATATTATATTTACGTGTAGCTATATGTGATTTAACACTGTCCCTGCCAAGGTGGTCCAAGCTACCCGCAATCAATAAAACGGGTCAAATAACCGCTTCATCGCCCAGTTTAGACCGACGTCGCTCAGCCCGAGTTATAAACAGTTCCAAACATCCTGCCCATCGCAACCAAAATCATGCATTATGGATGCATTACTGCAATCCTACAACGATCAATACATTCAATTGTGATAATAAACATGGCGGACCTCCCGCTCGACATGTTTAGGATTAAGATCGATCTATGAAGTATAAATATTTTTGGTAATCGATCGAAAAATAGCTTAGATCTCATTCGATTCACTGTTTGTTCGTGTGTAAACAAGGGTAATGAAGTCACAAGCTGATCAATGGGTGGTCAGGAATATCGCACGTGTAAACAGTGCCCGGCGGCCGTTCGCACTGTAATGGGTTTGACAATTCGTTTATAAACCATAGAAACCATTAGGCTACTGCAGGGTTGCCAGATGGACGGGAAATCCGGGATTGTCCTGGAATTTTGCAACTTGTCCAATGTAGACATCTCTGTAACGGATTAAAATACCCTGTTTTAAGTTATTTGTATTTGATCACTTGATTTCATTTTTAAAAGTGACATAGAAGTAGGCAGTTAGGAGAGTGGTTTTAAAGTGTGACCAATTCGAATTGGGGGACTTTGATTCGAATCGCAGCTCTTATTTTCAAAATTTGTAATTGATTGTGTTAATTCTAATTTCGTCAGCGTCACGCTATTATGATTACGACCTGTGCCTCTCATATTGTGACAGATGACTCGGGCAAGGCAAGGGGATAACTAAGGTTTGCGATAATGACTACATCGCATAAGTGTATTTGATGAAAAAGTATCGTAGGTAGCCTTTAGTAGACAAATAGATAAATTAAAGTGGAAAATTTTAACTAGCTAACCTGAGATATCTCTGGGAATCGTTCCGTGGACTGCGCTACACAGACGTCATTACTAACTGGGTCGTTGAATTAAAGGTTTCGCTGAATAAGGGATTATGGCATCAGCGGAACAGTGACGCATTAGACCAGTATGGCAATTATGAGCCACCCACCGGTCGCAGTGGGCTCTAGTCGCTTCTGTATCAATAATGAGACGTCGCACTAGCCCACTTGGTACAACTGATGCTGGATGACGTCACTGTATAGTATAGGAGAGGTGAGATATTTGACATAACCTTTTTTTGACAAAGTTTGACATTAATTTATTTTGATTAACAATAATTTGACATCATATAATATAACAAATTAACATATTGCATTGACATCCTTTAATGTTGTAATTTAACGACACTGGTTTTCGTTTAGGTTTTATTATTTGTGTATATATATCTCAGAATTTTAATCGTTAATTTTAATTGTTTTTATGATATTATTATTATGGAGATGAATTTTTTAATGTATTTATAATTACTCTAACGCATTGGTAAAACTGTAATGTTGGATTTAATTTAGAATAAATAAATACAAAATAAAAAATAAAATAAATAAATATTCATTTTGATGATCAGGTAGCCTAATTGGTAGCCTACAAAGCGAGGAGGCCCGATTCGATTCCCTGTCGGGGCAGAGCTTAGAGTGACAGATAAAATATTTGAGGTTGTGAGTTACTGATACGTTGTTAGTGTGGTCCAGCCAACCGCGATACAGGGACTCCGGGCATCCATGAAGAAAGATGCATCAAAGTGCTTTATGTTTCGATTAAAATGATATTCAGACTACACTCTGGTAAATAACTTCAGTTCTCAGAATTATCGAACAGGAAGGTTCTGTAGGTTCCATCCCAGCTATATTAATTTCTAAAAACCTTGAATGAAATTTTCAAAGGAAAATAACATAAAATGTTTACAATTAATTTAACTGCATGACCCAGTAATGTAAGGTCAAAGGACTTAACCCTCATTATGATTACTGTCAAATTTATAACCGCAACACACTCACCTTATTTAGTTAATGAGATGATACAAAAGGACAGTATTTTACGACAGAAACACGAACGTTTAGTATCAAATTTTATAGACACTCGGTTTTAAAACAACAGCAAAAAGATTATTGTTTTACGAGCGGAGACCGACATAAAATGCGCGGAATGACGTAATTCGCCCCATTATACTCCCCTTTCCTTAGAATAGGATTGCAAAGATCTTTTTACGTGTAATTTTCACTATGAATATATTATTTACATACTCGTACGGCGCATCAGGGCGCCTCAGCGATACGACGTATGTTGTTCCGTTTTATGGGCCACTTTTATGAGCCCGGAAAACGTTATTGGGTCTTATGGATCAACGGCGGGTAAGTGAGGGTTAATTTTTATAACGAACGATTACGCACTTGAGATTTAGGATGTACTTACTACGTATAAAGGTTTCATGTTTATTTTGAATTGGCCAGAACAGAATGCAGTAATTGTAAACAATATGAAGCAAGTTGATTGTTTAGACTGGTTTATTTTCTTCGTTTTCTCTCCGACACTGAAGATCGAGAGCAACCCTGTTGCGATGCGAATAATCCCAGGTTCAATTCTCGTCCTGGGACGATATGAACGTGATAATATATAGATGTTTTTTCGTGCTTCAAGGGTAATCAAAGAGTAGAAGTCAAGGCCTGCTGTGACATTGCGAGGTGGGATTTTATTAGTTTTTTTTTTAATTTCTTTCTTTTCTTTTTACTCGGCCGGTATTCAACTGACCCCTTTAGTGTTTCTGATTTCTGTTGTCGCTCATCATCGGCCATTTCCATGAAATACATTTCAATCGCCTAGTAAAAGTCGTATCAGTATGTATCTCGCACGATCTTGCAAAACACACATACAGAAGAGCCGCCGTCGTGTATATAAATCATAATGAAGCGGTACCGTCGCGCACAATGCGCGTTATGCGTCAGCTCGTAACGGATGACGTATCAATTTCTTCGGCGCGTTATCGGCCATCTCGTCGCCTCGCGCGCTTTTATTTATTTTATTTATTTACGCTCACGACTGTACTCGGGTACCATTTTGTATGTTTATGATGCCGGTTTGATGTTTGTTGCGGGAAAATCATTTGGAGGATTCTAAATTAAATTAAAATCTGTTTTGTTTCCCCTAAAAGATTTATCTATTTGAAAATCGAAATCGGTGAAGGAACTCTCATTTTTTGAACTCTATCAACTATCCCGTTCTTGTCGTTTCTTCCTTGTTGAACATTAATTAAGTAGGCAGTTATTTTTATAAATATGAAGCCAGTTACAAATTAAAATTTAAGGGTTCATGATAATATTATTCTAATGAACAGTAACTGGATATTATTATAATATTTAAACGCTATCTCTCTGCTTTTATAAGTAATATTTTCTCCGAGGCGTTGTAAAGTATATATTATATTGAAAATATGTTAAACACAGACACATTGACGTGTATACCTTGTTTTCATGTTAATAATAAAATGAAATGAAGAGAGTCGGACAGGCTCGCATGCGCGGTAAAATTATGAGAAATATTCCGCGGGCAACATAATGAATTTGTACAAGGAGAGTCGTTTTATCCGATTTACCCGATCCGAGATTCGCACAAAACGATAAGTAGTCACGTATCATAACAGCGGGTATCGGCCGGGGAGTCGAACGAGTTAATAATTTACTACCTCCTCCAGCAGTGAGCTACCTGCGGCTACGAGATGAAATAGACGAGGTCTCCGAGGACCTGCCGCGCCCCGCGCCCCTCGCCCCGCGCCCCGCGCACCAGCGAAACCAATATCATTAGATCAACGTGCGAGTCATGTCGCCCTGGTACCCACTTTCATATTCCGACCGTTCAACTATTTATTTTCTTGTTTTGTTTTTCTTGGGAAAAGTACTTTTTTTATTCACACATAGATGTCGTAATGGAAAAAAATACATTGACGATGAAAACTGAATTAAATTACTGTCTTAGATCCCTAGCACGTGGAGTAATTTTAAACGCGCCGACGACGCGCGTTCAACGCGATACAAACGCACCCGCAGCAACGAAGCGCGTTTGAAACTCGTTTGATGGCCGTACAAAGGGCTAGGATAAAACACGCGATAGCAACACGACATCGACATAATGTCGCCCAGCAATGTTGGCGGTCGTTCTTTATCAAAATGCATTCATTTGTGCGACATCTTACATTCAAACGGCCACAAGACCGAGAAAACATATTTTCGTGGTTGCGACAACGCAGCGTCGAAATGTCACAGCGACATTTCACACGTGCGTCATTTTTCCGCGTAGACACGTCGCTGTTCCAGAACAAACTCTTGGGAGAACTTCGAACTTAGCACTAATAGCAGCAGGTATAAAGAAAGTCGGGGCTAGACTTATCACCTTTCTACACTCTAATCAATGTTCAATCGATCGCTTAAGAAACAATAGTCTGCAAGCGCTTCGTGTGACTAAAAGAAAATTTATTATCCAAATCCTCTTTTCAGCGAACATTTCTGAACCGCCTCAAATTGAATTACGAACGAACGAACATCCGAACAAGCCACTATAGACACACCCCTTACCTTAATCCTCACTTCCGGGCTTAAAAAGGCGTTTTATTTAAATTAGTCTCAAACCCTGCAATCCGATTTAATTAGTCGATTTGGTTGTCCGAGCAGATTCGATTAGGGTCCTACCTAATTGTGTTTGCATCCATGCTCGCCTGGTAACAGAAGTTGCATAGCTCTTCTGTTCGAAAAAGTATCTAAATAAAGAAATTCGAGGGTATACAACACAGTAATAGATTTTGGTTCTCTTCTCTATTTTGTATTCTGTTTTTAAAGTTTGTATAACTTTTATTGCCGGCCAGCTTTGGGTTTAATGTAGTTGTATGTTTTAATATTTCACTTCAATAGGATGAAGCCTGAAAAAATCATATCTTTGTTTACTGAGACGTATGCTTATCTACCGGATGGGTGACCGCTAGTGACAAAAATTTCTTGAGCGCTTCCGTGCTTCGGAGGGCACGTAAAGCCGTCGGTCCCGGTTGTTATCGATTGATAGCAG
>DWJQ01000007.1:0-26706 GCA_018248915.1 Hesperia meskei straton | reverse complement strand
CTGCGCTCTAATTGAGAGTGTCGACACGTCTGGGATGAGACGCCATGCTAAAAAACTTAATGGATTGTTGTAGGTGATAAATACGGGAATTTGGAAGGGCTTAGCAGTAATATCGTATAATTATAGCGCATAACAGAAGCGATTTTGTAAGAGGAATGATATAAAAATAAAGTTGGAGGATTACAATTAGACACCAGTAGGATTTATTTTTTGCCGCTTAATTTTAAAATAAATTTGTTTATTATATGAAATAGAACATATTTTGTTAAATTATTAGGTTTTATCTATTTATTAACTTGATTTTTTTTATTCACAATGATTTATTTTTAATCACAAGAATAATCCAATTGAGAAAGTTCGATCACAATAAACTGCACCCAAATCACTCCTAATTTTCCACTTATTCTACATTTAAAATTCAATTCGAAGTGCCGCCAGCGTATGTTTTTCTAATATCGGCTATTTAATGTCATCGTCACCTGTCTGACATATGTAAATGGAACGGAGTTACGTTGAATCGTTTCCGTCAGTTTAGGTCAAATCAAACATTGTAGCTAATATTGATTGTTCAATGTTAAGAGTGCCTACTCATTGATCTAAAGACTCTACTTAAGCTATACAAATCGCTTAGGATACAGCAACTTAAGATATAGAAACTACTTCAAGAAAACCAAACAATTTATGCAAACATTTGCATGACATTCGTAGACTAAGATCAAAGAGGTCTCAATGTAAATAATGTTAAATTAAATAGTAGCTATAAAACGGGTTCCTATTAACTATTCATCGATACTGATAATTACTGTGAGATAACAAGTGTGAATGAACAAACGTGTTTCGTTAGTAATTCACACGAAATGGTTTAGTAACAGCATTTATTGTGTCATTTATAACATGTCGAAGTTGAGATGAATAGTTTGGCGTGTTATGAAACTTCTAAAATTTAATGAAATAGAAACACTACTTCGGTTGCATCGCATCACTCAATATAATGCATTGATTAACACAGGTTTTCTAAAAGTAAGACTTGAAACTTACTCAAGTTCTGTCATATTGATAGAGTTGCCGTATTCCTATGTAAATTATTAATATGGAATTAATAAGCCTATTTAAAATATAAATTCACTATATCATTTGGTATCATAGATGTACCTTAGTGTGAAAAGTACCTCAGCATATAAATGTAGTATTAAAATGAGAGTAGTTTAGGGAATGGATAAATGGCGGTAAGTACCTAAGCTTTTTGATTTATGAATGCATTGATATGTTGTGTACCTACGTTATGTTATTTTAAAATTTTAGTAAGAATAACACGACATAATTAATTCATTACGTTGGTAAACGATCCAGTCGTGTTATGATCTACCTTATTCTGCAACTGCCGTCAACAGATATGGCGCTTACAGTAAAAAGAAGTAAAACTTAGCACGCACACTCGGTGTCGTTTACAAAACACGGAAAGCGCTCGGAATATATCACGGTGTGAGGGTAACGTAAGAGTGGCTGAGACAATGGGCCTACCGTTTGTGTTATGTAGTTTCAACTTGCACTAACAATAGATAATAATTCAGTTGTTATAGGAATAGAGGTGAAGCTTTATTAATTTGAAATCTCCGACATAAACGTTTATTCCTTTGATTTGTGTTCGAGATATCATCTGAATGTCTTGTGGTATATATGTGTACTTGTATGTTACGTATTTGGTATTCGAGCAATAATTAAAGTGTATTATTTGGGTTCCTTAATTTATTTAAAGTGATATAACGTAGATCGCATATTGACAATATTGATGACAGAAACAGATTTATGTTTTATTACAATGACATTTACAAAGGTAATGTTGGTCAGGTAATACTTACGATAAATATGTATGTTTGTAAATGTTACAAGAAACAATTTAATTTAATTAGGCTTCTTTTAGTTAAGTAGCTAACAAAAAAGTTTTCGTATATGCGCGATGTTTAAATGTCGATTGTTGCCAGGAAAAGGATACTAAATTTAAGGGTGCAAGGAATTCTCGTTGTATAAATTGCGTACATTATTTAGGCAAACATTGACAGGCCGTAGGCCATTAGACCGCGAATAAAAACAAAAGTCCCACATAATAGCGCGATCAGTTTCAATAGAGCCATTTACCGTACGTTTTTGTCCGATAATGGGTGTATAGCATTTTTTGCCGGGTAATTGGTTGCTAATTCTTAAGTTTTGTCGTGCACGCCTGTCTAATTTATCAGATCTTTATCGATTGATTTACAGCTAGGCACCGTTTGCTGCATTTCTCTCCTTCTTCGATTTATCTTTGCTTCTTCCAGCCTGCGGCTTCGTCTGCTGAGAAACTAACTTCTAAAACATTTTCGTAAACTGTAACCTAATGTTCAAAATACTTTCATAAATAATTTCAGTCTGTTTCAGCAGCGATGCGAGGCTATGAATGAACTTGAAGAATAATTCGAGATCATTGATCTCATTCGATGAATAGATACATAGTAAATACATTAAGGTTAATTTATACAATTACTTAATCGTTTTATTGAGTTGACTCTATAAATTACCTACTCACCTGAATAATATTTAAAGTACGATTAATCTGATGTACCTACCATTCATTTACAAATAGATCAGAGTTGACGAATGGCCAGAAGCGCCCTTACAAATTAGTAGGTAGTCACCTTTTAACTATGAATTTTAACTAATCCATTAATAACATTCTTAGTCTAATTACGTTTAATTCACAGTTGTCCATTATTAGTTGTACCAACATAATTCATTCAAACAGACAGATATTTAGTTGCCGATCAATTTCAATGCGCGATTGACTTTACAAATCGGAGTTAAAACGGTCCTGAAATCCGTGATCCTTTGATTCGTGTCATCGATTAAACATACCGACAGGCTAGTCCATTTTATACAGAAGGCGTTTTATATATTAGGTCCGCATCGTTTTGTGACAATTAAGTCTGTGCCAAGTTTGTTGTCACGATATCGGCTTTTCCGTTTCGAGGCGTCGCGCGTCGGTTCTGTTAGTTATTTAATAGGTAGATTCCTTAAGTGGAAAGAAGAAATTTAAACTAGGGCTCAACGTTAAATAAATGTCAGTTTCTCACGAAACTATCTACGTTTACAATTATACATAACTTGTTCAGAGTTTATTCTATAGTGTGAAATTAATGAATCTTCGTTGGTTAAGAAAATTAGCTTCGTAGTTGTTTCACCCTTTATTGAGTGCGAGTAAGCTCTCTTACATTAGTATTACCTGCAGAGAAACCAATTGAATGGTATTGCTAAACCCTTCTATTGACGACTCAGTCACTACGTTTATTTTCGAAGTCATAATGTCACATTTCGGTTAAAGTATGAGAGATGGCAATGCAGCTTTTGTCTAAAATACCCACGGAAGACAGACACCATGTTTCGTGAAAATACCTACCCCTTTTCAAATTTAAACTTAGTTCTTTTTTTCTTGTAAGTGACTATAACCCTATAAAATGTTCCATACCATCCGTTATTACTTGACTACTTAAGATAGTAACCATACATTTATGTCGTAAAGAATATGCAATAAAACATTCGTAATTTAGCCGTAATTGTGTATGTAAACGCACATGAAAGCTTTCTACCTGTCGGAAAAATTACAGCATGTGCAGCGTTTTCCATGGCATTGTAGTGAACCTGTTATTTTCCCATTTGAGTGGTTTTATGGCGTTGCGTTGGAGCTAGATGGCCGAAGATAGCGCACTCTCTGATCTAGAAACGTACCTAACGTAATTATTCGCACGCATAACGATATAAAGGAACCTGGTGTTTTTGTAGTACATAGAAAACTTAATATGCAACTTTTGCTACGGAACTTGAACTAATTCGCCAATGTAATCAAAAACATACGTTGACGACAATATTCCCATTTATATGTTGTTTTGGAACAGATCTTTCCGTCTATCCTATATGTATTTGCTTGTTTTATAGTTACATCGCAAGTTTATTGAGGTTGAATTGCATTTCATTTTAGAAATGACTTGGCATCAATGTAGCAGAGTAGGTATGCTTCAGGAATAATACGTTTGTTTGTGTATTACGTCGTCTTTAACGTTTCTATTTGCAGTATAAAATATTTTGTAGGAAAAGTTATAATTAATGAATTACAATACAAAATACAAATTAGTACTCACTGTAGTCGTGTTGTTTGCTCGATTTATTGTATAACCAAAGTACATTTCTTAGTAGATCATCGTCTTTTGCAATAGATGCTTATAATGTTAGGTTTAAATGACTGAATTTACCAGAGCTTCATAAACAAGTTAACGTAAGTGACATTTCCCCTTGTTTATGTAATACGGACGGGACATTGCATTACAATAGTGTACCGTTACAGAAATACTTCAGGGTGTAAGTCTGAAATTCAGTACAAGGTTTCCTACGAGCATAAGAGAAATGCATAGGCAAATGTGCCTTACTCACGCTACGCTATAGGTAGGTACTGGCATAATCGCGTGGGTGATTGGCAATTAATTGCAAAGTTTACATATAGTTTCGTTTTTAATTCACTTTGATGATTGGTTAACTCGCGTTATTATTGCTGAATTCACATCACTTATTTTTAATAAACTGTGTATCGTATGGCTTAGTCGTTTATCGTTTTAAATAAAAAACAACGCGCAGTTTAAATAATTTTGAATTATCTTTGGTTGTAATTACTACTAATAATATTTATTGATTTTGGTATGAACATTTATAAAAATCATTTTTATACTTATAAAATGTCATCACTCATCATAACTACAGGACATCTAAGTACTAGTTAAAATATGTACCTACCAACATACCTAACGGTGACGTAAGTGACGGCTCCGAGACTCTACTTAACGTATGTGTATGAATGTTAAGCTACAATTTCGCAATGGTAGGCTTATCGCGGAAACTTTAATACCCACTTACGATGCAAGGAAAACAATCATAATTAGAAGCAGAAATATTGTGGTCATACGGCAGTGAATCCGTTTTCTACCTTATACGCACTTTGCATGCAATGTTTGTGCTTTATTTTAGCCAAAGTAAAACGGTCAAAGTTTTGTCACATACTCCCAGACACACGAATGATCGACTCGAAATTTGAAAATTTACAAATGAATAACTTTAATTTTTTACCTTCAAAACTGACATGAGTTTTAGAAACAACACCTTCACAGAATACCATGTTCCTTATTTTTTATGGTGCAGGTAGTCCTAACATCGCCGATTTTATTTTAGTTCTAAAATCTTCAAAAGCATTAGTCTTTTATTCAATAGATACTGAAAAATTTGATCCTACGTGTAGTTATATGTAAATTTTTATCAGTTCAGAATAAGCTGGCCGTTTGTTCCTTACATAAAGCATAGGTACATCAAAACTAAACCAACATATCTATACCGGCAGTAGTTACATGACTTAAGACGTCCGACATGTTAGAGCAGAAATTGCTTAATAACTGGCCATTATGTCAGGTTAATTACTACCGCAGTCTCACTCCGCTCTATGGCGTAGGACAGGACACGTTACTTAGTCTTAGGATAACATAGCTATCGTATGAACTTGGTGAATTATACGTCTGCGTATGGGAGTATGGAGGTTTTAGTTAATCAGTGCCAAACTGTGTGTTACATTGTATAATGTCGCGTATTTTTGGATAACTTGATGATTTTGTAGTTGGGATTTTGGAGTAAGCCGTCACTATCCCTTTTGCCAAATGTATTATAGGAGGATTATTATAGGATGTACCTAATTATTTATAATACTTAGCTTAGCTTGGCTTATTAACTTAGCTTGGGGAAATATCTTTACTAACCATCAATTTAAGAAAACTCACCTTCAGATCAGTTTCGTTAAGACAGATTTTCTCATGTTCCACATAGGGGCTCAAGAAGCAGTGCTTTTTTGTATTTTCTCTTCCTTTTTTCCCTGAAAACCCATCAGTGAAGCTGCCGCTTACAATCAGGAGGTTTTGCTGAATGTTTGTTGATTCAAACATAAAAAAGCTATTTACCTTTCTAGAATGACTTCTTCCAGAACGTAACTAAGTTAAACATGTTAAAGTGTCTGAAGATATACCTGCTGATTGACTGACATACCTTTCCACCACGCCTCTTATGGTACTATAATCCATAAAAGGCCGCGCGTTTCGCATGCAAAGTACGTACAATGACCATTGCTAACTAAAGGACATTTTCCTGGTTGAATTTTTAATAACATTTCCTTGATAGGTATGCGCTGCGGAACGCTACATAGGTACATAGTCGAATGCACTTCGAATATAAATACAATACATTATTCTTTTTTAATTCCTGTTCGGATAGATGTCCTATCATTTTGTAGTCCTTGCTAACATATATGTAGATACGTAAATAAAATTATTTGAATATAGAAAGGGCAAAATAGAATTTGTTGTTAATGTCTCTATACATAGTGCTATCTTTACTATTCCATTATAACTTGTGAACGTGTGAATTGTCATTTATTCCATCACTAACCGAAGCTCCAAGATTATTGACTGATTGTCCAATAAATATACCTACCTATCTGTATTAGAGAATTAGATCTCTGCATCCGCCTTTAAGTGCTCGCGCAATGTTAACATGGTTTTATTATAGTTATTCGATTATCCCATTAGGACATGAATTCCTGTTATATTGAGAAAGGTCAAGTAGGTATCATTAGTTGTTGACTTCACAATCTACGTTACATATAGCACTTCACTTATTTACTGTATGATTCGTCAAGTGACAATTAATTTACGATTGTATTGAATAAAAAATATAACCTGCAGGATTCGTACGAGTTAACAATCGAAAATTTAATACCACTACTGACATAAACTGCAATATTTACATCACTGGAATAAAGCCACATTCGCAATATATCACAATAATTGTGTCGTCAAAAGCGCGACTGTCAAAAAAAGACAAGCAGCGTTTACAAAGCTCACCGCAGCAAGTGTGAAATTAATATCAATTACGCGAAGTGCCTAAAAGCATCACAACAGCAAGGTTGACAAACCCTGGTCTAACAGCGTGCAATTCGTAATGCGTTCTTGTGAATCGCCCACACAATGCGCATACCGCGCCGTCGGTCGGCCAATTGGACCAATATAAAATGCATTAGCAGATGCCGTCGGATTGAGACTGCATCCAAATTGGGTCATTGCGAAGCCTTCGCGTTCTTGCCACTTCAGCGCATTGGCTACTTCCATACGTAATTGGGGTTTAAGTTGATAATACTGATGGGTAATGGTGCTAGTAGCAGGTAGGTACTTCATTCTTTTACATTATGATTATATCCGCTTTTAAACGTCCGCGTAATGAGTGTTCGCACCAGGAATAATGTGTGAGTGGCATGACTATACTCAAACAAAAAAACGCAAATGTAAACCTATATATGTAGATAAAACATATTATCACGTAAATGATTTGCTAAAAATTTAATCTGCCTTAAGTATAACTACTTCATACTACATTTCTAACGAAATGTAGGACTCTCGAACAGGAGACATGGGTCGTAGTAGGCATGCACCACTAGTAAATAATAAATACTAACCCAATAGAATTTAACCAGTTTAAACCAGTGGTTTCGAGGAAGGAAAACATGGTGAGGAAACCTGCACTCGTGAGAGTTGTTCATTTCAGAACTCAAATAGGCCTTAAGACTGCATTCTGAACTTGACGGGCTTGACAGTCTGTTGCCTGTTTCCCCCATATTGTGAGAGGAGACCCGAGTACCAGCCGTGGGACAAGGGTTGGGTTGATGAATCAATCGCATTCATACAGACGAGATTGCTGTTTCATTTACTACACGTTTCACGTAACAGTTATTAGTCCTCACGTTATAGAGTTCTCGCAAATCGCTGCAAATTCGTGTTATTTTGATCAGCCCTTTACATAAAGGGTTTATTAACCTTATTCAACGGCTGACAGTCTTTTTGGTACGGCGTGTTGTTTTAATTGCCCGAATTAATCTTACAATCAGAGCGGTAAACTTCAAATGTGTACTCAGTTAAGACACGAATAAGTAAAAGGCGCGCAAGACAAACAGCTGAGTTTTAAATAAGATTCGCAAACTTTGGAACTTGTTGACATTCTAATATTTTTGCAACACTTTTGTGTGCTATTTTCTACCATATGAAGACAAATAACTGGGAAGTTACCATGATTGCTATTATATTATGTTGTTTATATAGGGAGTGTACCTAGTTTGCGTTGGTTATTAAAATAAATTAAAATATCAGATAAGGAAAGTTTACGTCATAGTTTCTGAAAATAATTTTGTTTGGCATAGATGGTACTCATTTGTGTATTTTGTACCCATACTAATACGTATGTATTTACGTACACACAATATGGTGTCATATCGCGGGAATAGGTCAATTTTCATTCATTCATAATCATAGTACGATTATCCTCAAAGATTTTATGAATGATCACTGATGTACAGGATATTATACAACAATTCAAAGAGAGTAGGAAATTGTTATGAGTATTGAAAGGTATAATGTAGGTATTTTATGCAAAGCAATTGTTAAATGGAATGTTTTTAATAACGATCACCATGCTCGATAAATGTTTTAACATTAATGACCTACTACTGAGCATAGGTTTGTCTTCCACTACTCAGGTATTCGTGTATAAAACTAGTGAAATTCCGCTTTAAATGAAGGAGGCTTCATTTTATAGTTGACTACGGTACAAAAACAAATAACTTTCGCCTCAGATGCATTCATATCTATCCATCAGTGACTTGCATCCATAGTATCTAGTAGCCTCACATTAGCATTGCTAATCCGTCGTATTAGCACATTACGGTAAGATTTTTATCAATGCAACGCGCGTTACCAAAAGCTACGCGAATAAGATCAGGTCATATGCTTGGGCAGTTGGTGCAATGTAATCGTGCGTTTAGAAGCACATGCCGCCGCCGATTCCTTGGAAGGCGATGAATAACTCATTGTCCGTCCGTCCGTCCGTCGTGACGCACGCTTCTCGGAAACAAACGATGCAATGCAGAAAGTGACCGAGATAGTTCACCCGCGAATTCTTTGCCTCGCCAACAGCATCAGTGTCAAGTCTGAAATCACCAAGTGTCCTAATTGGTGTCTTGATGGTGACCTAATGGATTATTTTCTCGTTCACGTTATGTAATTAATGGCTCAACGTGACCTATAAATTGTCTGACCTGCAAGGACTTTGTATTTAATTGTTTGTACAAAATGTGTGTCGGTTTTTATCTGAAGCTAGTTTACCCGCACGGCTCCACGTAGAATTTTTGTTTTCGTTTACCCCCGTTTATCCCTTGTTATAAACTTAGTCATACTCTACACTCCTCATAGTATGCCTAATTTCTTCTTACATACAGTTGTTTTGATTGTGTGCTGTCTGTTAGTCAGTCACTCAGTAACGGAAGAGTTTTATATACACACACGGATGATATATGGGAACATCAGGATTTGATCACAATGATATAAAGCGTATACTTCTATGGTACTCTTATTCACGTTGCAAGCTATGCTTTTAAATAAAATAGTCGTAACTGGCTCTGTTTTGAATGCAAAGATCTATTTGAGGATCTGTGAGGTGTTCGCTTTCGTTTCCCACCAATTGCGTACGAATGCAGTCACAAAGTGCAACGTAATTAGGATGCACCGAGTGTCCGCTTCACGCATGTCGGCATCGGTCACCAAACAGCTAAATATTCGCGCACGTCTATTGTGATACCAGTTTATGGCCTCGGTCGCTTTTATATTTAGTTAGCATTCCAAATTGGTAGTTCAAACGTTTTTTCATACCGCTAAATGTCATGTCGTAGCGAGCCGGAATTTCGTCGTTGTGTCAAACTGTTACGATTGTTAACCTGAAGCAGAATTACTCGTACGTCCATAGCGGATGTAACCAGGTGAACTACGACCTCAGAACAAGCAATAAAATCCTTTAGCTCAAGTAATTGACATGTGCAGTTACCTAATATCTTAAAATAGCTGCAGCGTACTGCATTCTGCGTTAGTTAATAGGGATATGCTGCTCATTGCTGTGTTATGTCACTATTGAGCATTATTCAATATACGTATTTTTAAGGCATTACTAAACCTCTCTACATACTAAATACCTTTGATCGATACTTCAATTTACTATTCGATTTCATTAGGTTTCAAACGATTGTTTTTCGAAACGCAAAACATCAATGACTATGAATCATGATGTACGACTATTTGCCTGTTGAACAATGCGTGCAAGAGTTATCAATACGTTATCGATCAAGGATTGAAATCTGTCTATTGTTGCAGGTAAATCGGCCGCTAACAATGAAGAAGGAAGGCATCCAGACGCGGAACCGGAAGTTAAGCAGCAAGAGTAAGAAGAAAAAGGGAGGGATGGGCATGGGGGGTGGGGCGTGCGCGCTGGCGCTCGGGGGCGTCATGGGGGACATGATCAAGCCCCTCGGAGACGCCACCAAGGGCTTCGGGGGGTCCGCCTTCCCTTCGGCTATGGATTTCGGTGAGTTGCGCTTTATTGTCGAGTTTTATCGTTTAGTTAGTTATTCATTTAATTACTTAATGTTGGAGATATCCCCACACTATCTGTTATTGATGTTCAACACTGGTTTTTTGTAATTGAATGTGTACGTACATATGTACCGATTTTTAACACTCTTATATTATCTCCATTACGATGATTCTAATAGAATCTTGAAACTTGGCTTGCTTTCGAGAGACAAATTGTCTAAAAGTAAGCAAACTATCTTAGTGTATTGATTGACAATAATTAAATGTCGCGAAAAAGACAGAGAGATCTCTTGAGGACGTCTGTATATTAAATACTCACCTAATAACAACAAACGATCCACCGCGTTCTATATAGAAATAGCATCTTCATCAGCTTCTCTCTCCGCAGGCCAACACCAAGTGGGGCTGGTGCACCCGGCGGCGGCGCACATGTCGCACTGGTACGGCGCGCCGCACCAGGGCTTCGCCCCGCCGCCCAGTTCGCACAACCCCTACCACCACCATCACCTCGCTCAGCTAAACTCTATGGTAAGTTCATGTGTTGATTCCCACTGGTGACTCCCTTGGTGTTGCTCGTGTCCGTAGGCGATGCTGACTACTTGCCATCAGCTGGCTCGTCTGCTTTTACGTCAGCTCTTCAGGCTATAAAAATGTGTTGTCTGGTGTTCTATTTGAAAATCTGGTTGAACGTGTGACGGTCAGGAAAACAATAAGAATAATTATGGTGGTTTTCACTGTAACGCGTTGGTAAAGCCCTAAGGTCGCGATTATTTAGTACTTTCTGATACCTATAAGAAGGCGATTTCCCAAACAGCATATAACGAGGGTCTCTCTTCACGATCGACATTAAAATGTTAAATTAGATGCATTGGGCATCCTGTCATGTCATGTTTTGTCTGTTTCTCTTATACTATTCGTCATCTTCACTAAATAGTATGTATAAGACACACTATTCGTGTATCGGGTGTTTCAAACTTTCCCATCGATTGACGTTACAAAACAGCGAAAAACAAATGAGTTACCTTGTTAAACACAAGTTCCTGGCCCTTACTGCTGAACCTCTTTAGAAATTCAAATTGTTTACTAGCTTCAACTAAAATGTTTCTTTACAGACTGGATGGAGGAGCGAGTACACGTGATAAGTCAGGCGAACTCGAGAGCTCATTTGAATATCGGTAGAACGTCCAGCGTCCGCTGGCCGACCTTCGCCACATCACGAAAAATAGACACTGCGGATTCATTTAAACTGGTTTTCTGAATTAATCACGGCATACTGACACTTCACTAATTTATAAGACTGTTGAGCAGAATTGATGTTTGTACGCAAACGCGATCGACATTCTACGAAGACGCTCTCGCCAGTGTCACAAGACTTTCGGTGATTAATCCTAAAAGTATTAGTTAAGTGTGTTTTACATCTAGCAAAATTGTACAGTATTATAATGTTAGGTAAGATCGGTTACTACGCCCGCTTAGATGATTTATATATATAAAGTAAGTAGGTACCGTTATCCGATTTGTGTATTTTGTAAATATCTTTAATAAGTTATATTCCGTTCCTGTATAAATTGTTTTCTCATTTTATATTTAATTTGAACTGTTCGGTTCGCTATAGGAATTGTGATGTGTTCAAAGAGTTATTACAGATTTTTTTGTACATTTAATTTGTGTAGACTATATTGAATGAAATGCAATAGTAATTTATATTATAGTTATAAATCGAGCGATTTGTAAATACGCCGTTAGTACCGCAGAGACGCGAGTCCCCAGAACGTTGAGACAGACCCGATCACTAAGTTTTGGATATTGTAAAAATATGTAATTTGTCATGGAAAAGTAATATGATATTAATATTTTTTATTGCTATACCTTTGTAAAATTAAGATATTGTGTGGCCATAAATTAATAAAGGATTTGGTTTATAAGAGTAGTCTTGAAGACAGTGATGTAGAAAAATTAAATTTTGAGATGTTCCAAATTTCCTTGTTTGAAGTCTGCCGACTATACTCATAAACTGTAGTCCCGTGCCCCCGGAATATGTATATATAAAAGGAAAACTGTAAATGAAAGCATTAGAGAGTAATCGTACGAAAGTAACATGTAAATTAGTGATCACCGCAGAACAGCATCCTACGATATCCCGTACCTAAAGTTTTTAGTTTTTAAAACAAACATTGTGAAGTTGTGTATTTTAAATAAAATTGCGAATAAATAAATTATCAATAATTATTGATATTTAATTTGATGTTTCATTCATTACCAACAACACATCACATCTCTTTTAAATTTTTTTTAAGAATAGGTCAGTTTCAACAAGGTGCAGTTTACACTGCACAAAAATCAGCAATTGTAGAATTAACATTCATTTGCTTACTTGATAGCACCTAATGATTTAATCAATAATGAATACCTATTACCAACATATAATTAGATACCTACTCACACGATAGTTATTTATGTAACCTAGGCAGCCTAAAATATAGCTACTTCAGAAACATCTCCATCTTACTATTAGCAAAATATAAACGAGTAGAAAAATATAACAACCAACAATCCCAATATTCGTACAAAATCTCTATCAAAGATTCACAATACTTCCTGCTACACTTCAACAAGCGACGTGGAACAATCCTTCGCCGTGCAAAGCTATCACATTTGAAAGCGAAATTAAATTAGAGGGAGATTCAATTGACCATCGATCGAGCGTCTTGTGTCCGCCATAAGTCACCGGATCAATTCCGCCATTCCGTAGAAAAAGTCCAAAACTCGGGCTTATCTCGCGGCAAATTGAAAATGCAGCGGGCCGTGTGATTGTGACGCAACGAGCGCTGCCGCCGACATATGGACCTATTCAATTTTAATCGCATTTCAGAAGAAAGGACATCGGATAAAGTGCCTATAAAATGCTCCCCGGTCCGCGACGATAGGCCTCACTTAATATGTTGGTTTTATTTGCGGTCTCCCCGACGGATTTTAAGGGCTCATTGTTGGTACACAATTATTGTTTGCGAATGATCTTTTTAAGTTCCACGGAGATTTGCTAGTTTGTATGTGTTCGCTTCGTTGCACCGAGATGTTGCTTAGACAGATGGAAGGTTGTAACCGCAATTTGTGTATACTAGAGGTTTTTGTCAAAGCCTCGTCTTTTACTGAGCTCCTTTTGCTATATTTTGTCAATATTACATTAAAAAACGTTTTCTATAAAGTTACGTAGCAAACTATTTTACGGCTTTAAACGGCGGTAAACGAGCATGTAGCACCTCCCTACCGCTGTAGCTGACGACAACTGTGACCGACACAGATCAAGACTCAAATACTTACTACATAGGTATGTTACTTGGTGCTTGTCACCGGCCACCGATGGCTGGTGACAAGCACTCAACATGCTTTTTTATACATTTAGTAAGAGCTCGGCGCATAGGGCATTAGGCAAAGAAGCATCGAATACCTCCTAATCAGATGGACTGACGACCTGATGAAGACAATGCGGTTCCGCTGGATTCTAAAGGTTCAGGATCGGTTAGAACAGGGCCAGTGATAGCAGGGCAGCAACCAACAGTGGACTAAATGATTATAAATTGGGAACTTAACTTGCAATTCAACGACAAACAACAGCTTTATCCGTGCTCGCAGAGGTGCAGTTAAAATTAGGTAGTTTTGGAGAGCTCAACTTAAGTAAGGCCAATGGGCTTAAAATATTTTGTATCTAAAAAAATCATTTAAAATATACCTTCTGCATCGATTTATGTACTTCTGTCTGAAGAGGTTTCGTATGTAACCATCGCTGGGCCTTGTAGTCAGGCAGGTGGAGCAATATTATGTGACACTTTTGTGGGTGTCAGAAACAGTGCCTTACAGTTTGTCTTATCTGTAAGGCGCTGTTTCTATTACCCTCACGTCAGCTACACGCCAAAAGATCCTTGTACGACAATATATAAAGTTTTATGTCTGTAATAGAATTAATGTTATTCGTTGTATTAGATCATCCCCATTATAAATTGCAGTGTGCAATCTGCATAATATATCTGTGTCTATATCATGTACAATTTCATATGATGGGATAACAGTGCATCTAACCCTTGCAAGATTTGACACACACTTAACAACTATAAGTCAAGTAAGTGTAAAATAGAAACTAAAAATTTTAGTGCTACGAATCTACCTTATCTCCTACCATGCAGTATCATGTTATAATTGTTAAAAAAAATTCTAAAAAAATCTTAAAGTTTCATAACGACTACATCCAGACAACTTAAAATATAGAGTAAAGAGAACATAATAAAGAGAATAAGGCTTTAAGTTGTTGTATTTACTCATAAAGTTGTAGATAACTAATGAAAGTTGACAAAAACAAAAGGCAACAGTTTGAAGGACGATGCCGATGTTATCTAATCCACGACACATTTTCGAGAATTGGACAATGCCACAGTAACTGTGACACATCGGTGGCGGATAGGCACTTATTAAGTAATACAGCTCATTATAAACCTACAAGGCATAGCCAGTGATAAACGGAGGAGTGTTTTGCAAAAATGGCGCGGTTTATTTCAAGCGGGAGACTCGAGACAACCACATAAGTCACTACGTACGACCGGTGATATATGCGCTGCTAACGCGGGAAAAAATGTCGTGCAACAAAAAGCGCGCCATCACTCCATACAATTTATTGCATGGCAACACTGTGGAATATTCGAGGCTACAAGGCCTTGGCGAATCTTCTTACACCTACCCGGGAATGTACCCCCCGATGTGACGGAACTTCGCACTTCGCTAAATTACGACTATAACCCGGTGTATATCGCGCTCGCTACCTCTACATACGACTATATTATCTACTGTGGGAAGTGTCATGCTTATGTATAGCTTCGAGACATTTTATAGTCCTACATACAGACTGATACCTGAATAATTTAGCCGTTGGTTCTCCTCTTATAGAAGTAATGAAAAACGAGCGTAAGAGTCCATGCTCTCGACACCTAAATGTCTGTGAAATTAATTGAGCTTGGGTTCAGTTACATAAGAATATAATAAGATAAGGTAATCGCTTACGATGCTTAATATTGACCTGATATTTCTAAGTTTGCAACACCGTTGTAGGAGTCGTTACTACACGGCTCCTCTCATCACATCTTTGAATCATACTCCATAGATAGGTAGGTGGAAGAGTTAGTGGCCAATCCAAGTGTCAGAATTTTTTTATTTGATCCGATGGTTTCAGTATGGCTTAACACTGCCATCTAACGATAACAACCGGTAACTATCTTACTTAGGCACCGTCGAACCATGGAAGTGTTCAAGAGATTTTGCCATTAGCGGTCACCGAAGCATCTACCGAACGCGTCAAGGGTAGTTTAACTTTTTATTTATTTATTTTGACACCACTAATTTAACACAAGTTCTATGTTATTACTTACTTTATACCTAAGTAAGTATACCTACTACATACCTACCATGGGTGCAAGTCAATTAGAGGCGTGAACAATATTCTGATACAGTAGTGAACTCCTTAGATCACTCAGGATAAGCTCAATCCAATCAAATCCAAATACGCTATTTTATAAAAATGTTACCCTCTCAAGACTTAATCAAAGTTTATTAACTTAACAGAAAACTTTAATCGAAAAAGCTGTTCATCTGACGCGGCTGCGAACTAAATAGATTAATTTAGTTAAGATAACGAACAAATCTATGTTCAGTTATCCCTCTTACTTTTTACTGTACTTCACTCTCTTAACACGTCATTATTAACTGTTTGGACATGAGTCACTTCTGAGTCACGGGTGAGTATGCAATCAATTGGCTAAAAGCTCATGATAATTTTATGAAATAAGTACAGGTACCTACTTACAGTATAAATTCACACCCTTGCGCTTGGATTCTCAATATACAATTAGAAATACATCATTTACATATCACAAAGTTCGTAGGTGTCAGTGCAAACATATAAATAATAGGTATATAACATTTGTTTGCTCTGGCTCAATTGACATTGATTTTGGTTATTTTATCAAGTTTTGAGGTCTTAGTTACTATGAGTCCAAGTCGACCTATGTCTTTGCTAAACAAGGGACGAGGTAATAGTGCCAGATCCTTCTTTTGGAACATCCATCCATCCAGTTAAATCCAGAACGTACTTAAAGTCGGTGGTAGAGTTTTGACTGTTTTAAATGCTGGCTGACTAGTTATTGTACCAGCAGTTGCTTCAGTTAGCCGCTAAATTAGGTATTTGTTGTTTCAGCTTAGGGTTTGAGTTTCAATGAGGGTTTCCAGATTTCTTTTCTTTTTTTTAATTCTTTCTTTCTTGCTAGGCAAAAAAGAAAAAAAAAAACAATTTATCAACGCATGATGAATTATAATGTTTTTGAAGTTCATAAAAATATTTATTACATAATGTTAGGATATTGTTTTACTACAATAGCCATAGACAAAATCATTTCCAAAACATAGTTACGGGAGTACTCAGAAATAAAAGTGTCCGCCCAAATCCCTTTAGGACACTCGGCATAGTTCAGCGAGTCGTGAGTAAAGAATCGTCCACACTCCACCGCGCCGACCGGCGACCGTCCGTCTGATCCGGGAATCAATCTGCGACTTACCCGGCTTATCTCACTGACCCTGCCACGCGAATGTCACGACGCATTCGACTTGCTCGTGAATTTAATAACGGGAATTTTTCTACGTTACACGTCAATGTAGTTCGTTTGGATCTAGTTTTATTGAGTTGCGTGTCAGTTATTTGTTATTTGTTGACATTTTAAATAAATTCATATACTCGTACCTACTTAAAGGTAAGTGCCTACATGACAAGTACACAATCCTTTCCAACTAAGTTTATGTTGAAATTTTTATAAACTCTAGTCCCTCACCAATGGATTGATTAGTTAAAAGTGTTAAAACTGAGATCTTTTTGATAGAGTATGAAGAAAACAACAGGGGCAGTCAGGCGCTATAAATATCAATAATGCGATGAGCTGCCCAATCCGCCTATCAATAAACAAACGATGTGAGTTCTCAAGTGTTTAGTTTAGTATCGCAGTGTTGGTCATTGCCCGCCATACTACACTGATGCATCGTGTAGCAGGTCAATGCAATTGGACCCTAAGGGTTTAAAATGCTAATATGAATAAAATTATTTATTGCTGTTTTTTTAAATATCTTGAGGAAGTGGTTAATATAGGTATAGAACAAGAAAGGAAATGATTTTTCATGATTATTACACTTACACATTCACGAGAATTGATAAACTTATCTGCTGGCCCCTCTCGGTGATATATTGTTAGACTATCCAGAAGGTATACAACGTAAAGGAGACGGAGACTTTTGGATCTGAGTGAAACAAATTATTTTAAGACTTGTGAAGTGTTAATAAAATGATAACAACTTAATAAGACCCTCTTAGGTTTAGGATTAGCTCTAGACAATGAAATGATACTATCCTATATAATTTACTTGAAGCTTCTAACTTAATAAAAATAAAATAGACCTATATCTAATCATTAAACCAGCAATAAACGATAACGTAGTATCATCGCTGCTGGAATCAAATACCTACCTATTATATTCTGTTCTCAGAACTAGTCCTATTAGATAACAGATCAACGAGCATTTAAATTAAGTAGGAACTTGGAATTTGGACACCGAGTATCCCGACTAGCGAGAAAACTTTTAAAAGAATCCGACAAGGTAGTTAACATTGTATCACTTTGATACATTATCTATAGGTACGTACTTAGCTTGAACAATGACAGATGCAGTGATAGATTTTATATTTACTTTTTCATGTGCCGTAAGGAGAAAATTACAGTTTCGTATAAGTTCCATTTTTCAGAATTACTTAAGAAATGGATGAGAACTGGACTGGTCCCAGAGCAAGACTCAAACCAGGACTAAAATCCATGAAAATGTCTCATTAGCATACGGTATTAGAACGTTAGTTGCTTAATTCCTTAGAAGATATGAGCACTGGAGCCGTTTTGTTAGTATGTCATAGTTAGTCCTGTTGGTACATACATAGTTGTCAGTAATAATAATAGCCCAGTATGTCAGAATGAGGGTTATTCGTGCCAAAGTGTCACTGAAATCGCATCTTCCCAACAGAGCAAAATTGCTCTTAAAACAATTATTAAACGGTATAAATGATACTAGGTACCGTGGCTGGCGGTTGTACTACCTACCTCGGGGAAACTCTACCTTATGTCAAGCGATTCATGTCTAGTTGTCTGCATTTCCTCTAAATCTAGGTCACTACGATAAAGGGTGTAATTGGGTCGATTATAAAGAATTACTTAGTGTTAGACATGTTGGATAAATAAGTATTTCCTTGAAAGCATAAGAAATAAGTATTTCCTTGAGCCAGTAACTACCTATCTACTTATCTTTCTTTTTTCTTGGTCATTAACTCATTGTGAGTCCTTTGCTGTTACAGACATTCATAGGTGTACGTCGGCTTATTTGTAAACTATTCACAAAAATAGAAGATATTTCAAATTGAAAGTTATATTCGAGCGGTAAATCAAAATAATAAAGAAGTGCACGAGGTTATACGAAAAAGGATTATTTAAACAACTTTATATAATTACAGCGAAGAGGTTTCATTAAATTGAGTTCAAAGATCCATAACATAGCTTTTGTATAATACAAATTACTTTACCTGAAATTCGTTAACTCACTCCCAAATGTCATTTAACCCACGAGGCCTTCAATTTACATCCAGTGCGTGTCTCTGCGTGTGTCGGAGTTAGTAAGCTGTTCTAAGGCCTCTAAAGGTCCAATGTCGCTTATGATGCAAACTTTTAATCGGGACACTTCCATAATGTGACCTTCGAAAATTGAAATACACTATAATTTTTTCTTTTATCTGTCGTCCATCCAACAATGCAAAGCTCAACTTTATCATTACGATTACGATTGTTTCAAGCTAGTAAGAGCATTTACATAACATTTTTTTTTCATCATGATGCTAAGTCACGCAATTACACATTTTAAACGTGTAAACTTTGTTTGGTTTATTACACAAAACAAGCTTTCATGTGCAGACAAAATGATAAATCTTTAGGTGTGAATTGATCCGATACGTTCGTGTTGCAAGTCGGCGCGGCAGTTGTAAGCGGGTAGCGTAAACACGAAAAGCTCATTATCTTCCGCGGGTTCGCGGTAGCAGCGAAATTTACGACAAATCGAAGTAACAGATACCTACCCAAAAAAACAAAAGCTCGTAATACCCACAATATTTACTTCACGAGTCGCGACAATAAACAAAGTATGAGGAGATTGGGTGTCTGAAACATAATAACGTTAGGGCACACCTGTCTGAGCTCCCTCCTACATTAATATTATAATATATACGGAGAAAACGACCCTTAATGCATTCGGCAGACGAACTGGCGTAATTATTATTTGGTGCAAACGTATCGAATATTAACTTCGGTACTGGGGCAAATAATCTTTTTGTTCGAAGCAAAGTATGCTAATTACCGGCAACGGTCTTTGTGGAACAAGCGGCCGAGGCAGGTGACCTGATAAAAACTGACAGAATTTTGATAAAGCGACACGACAATAATATTAATTAATAAGCGACAACCAAAGACATCTTTACGTCGAAAAAACCATTAGCCATTACGATTTTATGTTCATTTACTGACGTAAAAATTGATAATAATGTTGTAAGTATATACTTAAGGGTAATCTAATATTGCATTTGGTCAAGGTAACCGACGAAATTTGTGTCCTTCCACGGTGAAGGTACTGATATTAATATGGGTTAATGTTAGGTAGGTAGTACTTAATATAATTTTGCATAAAAACGTCGTGTCACGTACACTTGATGGAAACTTTAAAAAATTAAGTAAGTATATATATTATAGCTAGGTCAGACTCGTTAAAAGTCTACCACCGCCAGTATCATCGGGATATAATGAGCAAGTCCAATTACACCCCAATAGTACCTATTGATCACTTTATCCCCATACGTTGTTAAGAGGGTGTACCAGAATAGAACGGTGAAGTTCCTTACATACAATCATCACTCAATTCCAATTACAAAAACTGTCCTAAGTGCAGATTATATGAATTTAAATAGGTACGAACATACCGAACTTGTCAAATGAAATGAGTTAAAATTTTAAGCTTAAGACAAGAGTGGTTCTTTTCTGTACTTAGATTACACCTTTCATCGTTACAACCTATAATATAACGTGGCCAGGGGTTCTTAAACACAGAGCAGGAGGGCACCTGTGGGTAGGCTGCGAGTTTACGGGCACGCGTTTATTGCCCCTGATTGCGAAGCGGCTTGCTTCCGACCGACCTAAATCTGTTATTTTACTAACAGCGACCAAAGATTAAAAGATATAATAAAGATCTTCAAACCTACGACATATCTCTTTGAGTACTCCTCAGAAAAATTTAATATGCTGAGAAGATTTCTCCAAAACGTTTTTCATCACTACACTAAGTATATTTCCTAAGTTAATAGCTAACCAAAAAGTAAACCAGTTATCTGATTATAAGTAGTCATAATATCAAAGTTACAACTGGTCCGATACCAGCCAAAGAAGAAAGAAGAAGAACAAAAGAAATTGATTCACAGTAAAAAATATTCCTATACAAGGATATACTCCACTATGACTTTTCTTGATTGCCTAAATAATACTTTACTAGAATTACATAGGTACCCAACTTGATAAGGTTCAAGCTTTCTGTGGTGCATACTTATAATTTAATCAATGAATATTAATATTAATTTCTGACCTACTTGTCAAACTCAAAATTCAGACTTGAGCTCACAATACACGTGACCACTACAAGTCCCTAACCTACACTGCTTGCTCTTATCGCCGGTAGTAAAGCGAGAACCTAACGGAAGTTTAGCCACGCACCTTTTAGCGTTTTGAACGGTCATTACTAATTATAAGGTTCTTGACTTGCTTTGCCGAGCCTCCGGTCTCACGGCGCTTTAAAACAAATGTAACTTAAAATTCCAACCAAGTTACAAAGGGGACACCAGGACTACGTCACTATTCACTACATAAAGGAACAAAGGTTTTAAAGGTAAATTACAGTGCAATGATACGATAGAGATATTCTAAAGCTTATTTTAATCATAACCAATAACTGTTCCACTCCTGGGCTCGGGGCTTCTGTCACAATGTGATGGAACACAAAAGAACTCAAATTCTTCTAAATAACGATTACTTATTAAAATAGTATAACTGATCTTACTTTGTCATAAGTAAGGTCTATTCACCATAAATTTTTTATATCTTCTTCCTGATAAACTTGGTTTCAAATCATATTTGAATCATTTTTTTATGTTACCTATATTCGGCTCTTGAAATATTGGATTAATGAAAATTTATGATAGATAAGTAGAACACGCGAAAACCGACAAGTCATCAGGGATTTAGTTCACTTATTTAGATGGAAAAATTCACTCGTTGATGTAGGCGCTCTGACCAGACTCTACATAGACTAGACTGTACCTACCTATCAAGAGGGTTCTGAAATCGAAAGAACAACCGACAGATATAGTAATGATAAGAGATAATATATATAATACCTACTGGTTTAAACAGAGTATATTTAAATATAGAATATCATTGAAACACATAAAGATTAGTCAAAGAACGTTGAAAACTTGTTGATATTTCGGTGTCAATGTTTCGTGATATATCAAGAAGTTCCCGAGTCGATTTTGATGATTTAAATTGTTAAAACAAGGTCATGTAATACGAAAAGTTAATCGTTAAAACATCGTATCGATAACTCGATAACATTTCAACAGAAAGTCACACTTGAAACAACCCTTTAAAATACGACACCGATTTTTCGCGCGTCCGAACACGAAACGGATTATTAATTTTATAAAGTCCTTGAGACGTTGAAGCACCTTGATAAACAAATACACCTGATCGATCATGTGCACCTTGCTTTATCGCCTGTCTCTGTCACTCTTCATCGTTTAGACAGTTGAACCGTTCACGCGCTAAAGGGATGTGAAGAGGTATCCGCAGGCAACGCTAAAAGTATTAAAAGAATATTAAGTTAATAAAATAATAGCGCGATAAAATTCGAACAATGAAATTTTGATATTACATTGTATTGTAGCTACTTGTCTATGTACGATTAACAGTGACAGTATATTGGTAACGGAATAGACATATGTATAATATGTATGTACAATATATTAAGAATAATTATGTGGGAGGACCAAAAACAAACATTAACACATATAAAATCTCAGTCCCTGGAATAAAGATTTTTCTTATGCATGTTCTTTTGAGTTCGTCATTAGTTATTGTTTAATGTCTCCAGATTCCAGCAATTCAAATTCTTACATTATAAGCTATGTTCTTTTCATTTCCATGGCACCTTCATAGACGTTACCATAGCTCGGTAGGTAATCTCCCTACTTGCAGAGCATAAGGGGTGCAATTTCCGGCCTGAATTTACATTAATGTAATAGATGGCAAAACAAATATCACAAGTGCACCAACAGAACATCAACAGAAAGTTCATCAACAGAACCAATAAATGTCCCACGGCTAGGCATGGATCTGGGCAAATACGGATTGGTTTGAACTTTATGGAAAACCCTTAGGGCTCATGGTGTATTTCATCTTCGATGCTTGCAACGAGTTGGGTGGTAGATTTTACACGGGAGTTTTGAGTATTTGGTCCTAGTTATACCCATTAAGTAGTATTAGTAAGTAGGGCTTTAGGTGTGCTAAGATCGTCCAATACCAAAACTTTTATCAGTTCGCATTAGAGCTCACCAGATTCGGGTCCCGAATACGCCAATTTTGTAAGATTTTCTAATGAGTTCTTAATGACCTCTGTCCGCTTCCAAGTCGCGGTCACTGTCTACACTGGACATCAGTTACACCAAAGTCATCACTGGCCAAGAAATAAGGTCTACTCTACATCACTCCAGTTTTTGTAATAGAAAGCCCAAAGACAGTTAGCAATATGACTATGGACGTTGTAACCATACTTTTTTAAACTCTAACAATAAGTATCAGACAGAAATGTGGGACAGTATTGTTTTTCTCTCCAACACAGGTGAAAAATTCTACCTACTTATAAGAAATCGACAAATTTAATGGGTACAAAATTCCGGACCGGGACCTTCTTGTTAGATCTTTAAACATTCTACTTCTAACGAGATTAAGATTAAAGATATTTGAGATAAAAACTACATATTTGAATCCGCTCGCATTTTGAGTCGTATCACCTCATTACCCGCACGAATAGCACTGAACCTACTACTGATATATTAATATTACATTGATCAAGCCGAACTCACTTCTAACCGATTGCAAATTAGGTCCAAAGTGCCTCAGTTTATTTCTTCGAATAGACTTTCCCGCGATAGTTTCCAATTCGCGAAATTAGACTCAAAAGAGATAATAAAAAAGTTAAAAGTTGGTCGAATTTGAATTCGTGCTCAGGACCAATATGTACCGATTGAATTTGATGGTTATTACTTTGGCTATAAGGTGTATAATTAGTTTTAATGTGTAGTTTGTTCAAAGGTGTGAAGACACGCTGATCGCCGCGTCCTGAATGCGACAATTTCGCTCATTGAAATACTGGTACTGGGCCTAATGCGCCATTCTTTATATCTCCAATTAAAATTATTCTTAACATTTACGGAATATTTTATTGCATTGCTATTTTGTGGTGGTTTGGTATTTTTATACCAGGTATGTATGAACATTGGGGAGGTTAGCGTTTTAGCTATTAATTTTCTGTATTTTCATACATTTGGGAAACATTTTTTATTTCAATGGTTTTTCAAAATAGTTGTTAATGGTGACGACTGGCTTAACTATGGGTTCTAGAAACAATTCGCTGGCAATTAGATGCGGATTTGGTTGGTTTAGTTATCCATCAATTGCATTATTATTAGTGCATTCTCCATCACTTAATTAGGTGCCAATCATTACGTTTGATTAAAATTTTATTACATGTATGCCCATGCCTTTTGGAATGCGATGTATTTTATTCTATTGCCCGGGTATGATTGTCTGGCATTCCCCATAAGACAAAATTAATAATTAGTGGTCAGACATGAGGAGAATGTTCACCTGAATAAAAACACTGGATGCATCTTTACTTATCTTTGTTATTTATTCAAATTGCCCGTTCCATGTTCAATAAATGGGCATAAAAGTGGTAATGAGGGCGCTATCGAGAAAAAGTTGTCATTATTTACATACAGCTATTAAAGCGCGACTCAAAGCTCGCTCAGTCGCGAGTACCTTAATTAATTGAGAAGTTTCAGTAGATGCGTGTAAAATTTACATAAACACAGCGTTCGCTATCGCAAAACAAAAACACGATTTCAAACTCGGTCTCACATTGGACAAATGGAATAAAAAATCGATTTTAAACGTTCGATCTGAGCTGGGATGCAATTAAAGGGTTCTGAGAAGATGCTGCAGGCCGCACGAATGTGCTGCACGGCCGTATGAACGCCCGTTGTATTCTAATAAGAGAAACAATGATATTTTAGAATACTGTTTATTTGCTCTTGAGGATTTGTGGGGAATAGTGTAGTAATGAAATCTTTTGTAGGAATTATAAGAAAATGTCTTATTTTCAAAAACACGTAGGTTGAATCCTATTGGAATCCGATTGCTGTAGGTAATATGGTGCATGTCTTGATTAAAATTTTATTTTACTTTGTTGTCCTACCTAGTTGATAAGTTGAGTTAATACTTAGAAATATAAAAAGTTTTTAATTTCATTACGACAAAAATAATACACCTGACTGACAAAAACTATATACTACCTATACATAATACCCCGTAAGTATTATTTTCCAAAGATATTATTTAAGATAGTATTATCACCAGTCTCAGCTGTGAGGCTAGTGTCTATATTTTAATCTCAATGCTTACATTTCTTGTACTGTTGAAGATAATGCAGATGTCTGCGTCATGCGGCCAAATATTTATTTACTTATCGTTCAAATATACATATATGTATGTATGTATTACTGGGACTTCATGCACGGTAATAACAACTGATTTCGGGTCGTTTGGTCGTATGATCATAAAGATAATAGCAACAGAATCCTAATAAATATATATCGACTTCCTTATTGGGATTTTTATGCCAAACTCAATTTCTTGTAAGTCAGTATGTATAGATACCTAATTTATATTATTTTTCAAATTTTGTAATTAGTAACAAGGACAAGTACAGTTCATTTTATTGTAGGTATTGTATGTAGGTACAGTTTGCATATAATACATAACCACGCTTATTTGGAGAGTGATTGCTTGAAAATGGCTTGAAATGTTATAACTTTTTGAAATGACGTCTCACTCGTATGTCAAATGACTTTTCTTCGAGTTTTAACTTCTGCAATTTTTGAACAGTAGGTTACTCGACCATTATCATAATTACATCGAACACATATAAAGATTACTACTATCTAACGATTTTCATCGTTATCCCACCAGGCAGTGGGCAGTTATCAGTGGCTCTTATCAGCGGCAGCGAAACCAGCAAGCGACTGAACAAGGTGTTTACAATCCCGATTCCGATCGGACAAAAAACGTGGCGAGACGAAATGAACGAAATCCCAGCGAATAAATTATAAAGAAAGAGCCCTGTACATATGCATCGATTCCCAACCTTGTGTGGTGTATGTATGTATACTCGCCGTGTCGCAGCCTTAATTGGGCCATGTCGATCGGACAACGGAAAAAACGTAACATTTGTTAGGTATTCCAAGAATTATACACTTGTTGCTTTCAACGGCCAGTTTTATTTTTGCATAATATACACAATGAATGTAAAGGCTATGATCCTTGTTTGTTGTAGACGCTATTTATTGAGTGCTTGATGTCGGCTATAATGAACGATTCTTATTTTGCTTCGTTTTTATAAAAGATGTTCCTATGTATATTGAATGCATTATGCAAACATAGGAATACTTACTTTATTTAATTACTGTAGGTATAAATCGACGCTGGATATTTTTTTTTATGGAATTAAGATAGCAAACGAGCATGCAGTACCACCCTTCCACTGCCGCCCATAACAACTGCGACCGATCTAGAACTAGACTCAAAGGGACTAGGATGGTTAGTCCAGTTAGGAGATGGTGTTGGAATATTAGTTGGTTAGTTTGTTAATAAGTGTGAGGACAGGGACTGTTAGTGATAGTTAGTCCTGT
>DWJQ01000006.1:0-26801 GCA_018248915.1 Hesperia meskei straton | reverse complement strand
CGTGAAAGCGTCACAAACAAACAAACAAACAAACAAACACACTTTCACATTTATAATATTAGTAAGGAAGTAAGGATTTGGAACTTACGAGTTCATTTTACATTGCAAAAGAATGAGATAGATTTCAGGGAAATATACGTAGGTAATAAATATGAAAATATACTAGTAGGTACTATTTATCTTTACTTTGATTTTTATCCATACTGGACTAATAGTTTAAGGCTGAAGAGATTGTTTATTTGTTTGGACGTGCTTATTTCAGGAAATATAGGTTCGAACTGAAGAAATCTGTTTAGCATTACGCTACGCCCAATAGGAGCAGAGCAACAAGTTTCCCGAAACGGAGCAAGAAGCGTTTGAAGATGAAGTTAGACAGGGGGGAAGTTTATAGTTAGAAGACGTCAGCTAAGAACGGTTTTAATCATATTACCTATCCTGAGTGGGGCAAATGGGGGTTGAAAAATTGTTTGAAAATCAGTCAAATTTACTTCCACTCGAGCCAAATCTAGTATTTAATAAAATAAAACTACTGCGATTATTTTAGTATCGTAAACTAACGTGTTACTTACTGCCAAATTTATGGTACGCGGGTTTGTTTCATTGGTCTGATAGGTAAATAACCCCGCACGCTATTGAGATGACTCATTCCCTCTGGTACAGCTGGTTAGTTCAATGATAGACATAATCCTCCTGTGAATGTATAGACATGTACTCGTAACTTTGGAGTTTCGCAAACGATACACAAATTCAATTTATCAAATCCATTATTGAATCGAGCGTATGAGCTAGCTGTGTAATGTGAATTCATTTAAGATTTACAAACACAGTATAATACTACTATGTTCAATTCAATGGGTGTAATTGTTTGTCATCAAACTTAATTATTTAGAATTAGCGGTATTTTTGAAATAAATTATTAGCAGAGTTAACATCGTGTTGAGGTCATGTAAGTATTGTAAATGATAAATCATAATATACATGAACATTGTTATAAAAATTCATCCTGTTTGAGTGGTCTTGGTTAGTGACTAATAAAAAAATAAACCGGTAGACCAATATTCCTTGAGAGACCACAGAAACTGACAACCTGATTATACTTAGGGCTTTGTGTAAGATTATATCGATATAATTTCCTTTAAACCTTAGATTATAGGTATTTTACCGTAGTAGGTATTGATATGAATTATAAGCAGGTTTACTAAGCTAGCTGGCTATCTATTATCCTCTCGCTTGAGTCAACCTAGCAATTTATACCAAATTTTTTAGTTACCCTGAAGAGAGAACTTGGTTATCTCATCGCCTTCGGCATCGGTATATTCATTAGTCAAATAATCAGTCTTTTAATTTATTATATCTTAAAAAGTACAAGACTTAGCTGACGCCGTCGCTGACGTCATCGATGACGTCATCGCAGAGCATCGTCCTCGCAAAAAATAGAATTCAGTAGTATTGGTAGGTACATCAATTATAGCGAAATGATTGATTTATTGCATAGCTACGATGAGTTGGGTTTATCGCGAAGCGTTTATGTTCACTTGTCCCTATTGTCTAAATGCTCTTACAAGTTTCGATAATACAAGTTTAGTAAGAGATAGAATGGATAACTGATACTCGCAAAGTTTCTTGTACACTTTCGTGCTTCGCGAGGCATGTCTATTATGTTATCGTTAACTACGTCGAAGATAAAGGTGACAGAATTCAAGCTTCCAACACCTGAGTTGGCTGCTAACGCCACCGATCAAAAATAAAACATTATGTAAGTCGCACAGTAGTACTTTTAAATTCCATGTAATTCCATTAAAACCTTGCATTTTATGGTTTAAGAAACTTTATTCTCATTACGAATTTACAAAATTCATTTACATGAGAACTTAAATGACATAATCAAGCGTACATGTTACTAACTAAATAATTCGAACAAAGTCGCACACAGTTTAGCGAGACTATAAAATTATGAACAAAGAAGCGGGTAGAAACAAATCTAATTTGTTAATTAAAATCGGCCCTGAGAGTACATTTGACAGACAAGAGGCACGTCCATGGATCTAATCTAAAATGACTAGATGCGACACTACGGGTAAGTTACATTTTGTTTACAATATTAAGTTTGGAGTATTATTGGCGTATGAATTATATTTAAAGCTTGTGGTAAGTATAATTAACTTGCAAATTTATGAGGGTTTAAACATTTTTACTGCTTTGCTATAATTAGTTTGAATTTTTCTTTTTTTTTTTTTGTTTTGTTATATTTTATTTATTTATTTATTTATATATTATATTTAAGGGATTATAATTTTTTTTTTTATTGTAACTTAATGTATGATTTTTTTTTATTCAATTATAGTGCCGATTAAGATTTATTGATTAAATAGTGGTTTAAGAGTTTTTTAAATAAATATATAGATTGAGTGTCTTTAATATCTTTAGGTAGTTTGTTATATAGCTGAGCGCCTTCATACAGAAGATTCTTCTTACCATAGCTAGTAGTTCTTGCTTTCCACAATACTAAATTATTAGCACTTCTTAGACGCATTTTTTGTACCTCTTTTCTTTTTGTAAAGCTAATTTGTGTGTGGATATTCTTCGTTAAGATTTTTCGAACTAACAAGCATGTGCTATATATATACGTCTGAGTAATATTTAACAGTTTTGTTCTTTTATATAGTTTATCTGTGGGGGTTAAGTAGCTATAATGAAAAAGTGCTTTGACGAGTTTATTTTGCGCTCTCTGCAATGTATTTAGATTAGTCGTGGCCGCTGAGCCCCAAATTTCAATTAGATAATCAATATGAGGTTTGACGAGGGCATTGTAAATAAGATATCGTACTTTCTGAGGTAGACATCTTGCAATACTTCGTATCATTCCGGTTAGAGAAGCTAGTTTATTTTTTATTTTTTCTATGTGTGGTTTCCAATTTAGGTTGCAATCAAGAGTGAGGCCTAAGTATTTATCATGATCAATTCTATTAATTTCTATATTATTTATCCGTAGTGGTGTATAGTCAGGTACTTTTTTATTTTTAGCTTTAAACAGAATATAGTTTGTTTTAGTAATGTTGATTGTCAACAGATTGTATTGGAACCATTTGTGAAGTAGGTTAAGATCATTTTGTGCGTCTGTAATAATTGAGTGGATAGAGTGGCCAAAGTAAAATAAACACGTATCATCAGCATACAATGTCAAGTTTCCTTTTATACCGACTTCGTGAATACTGTTAATATATATCAGGAACAGCAATGATCCTATCACTGATCCCTGCGGAACACCATATTTTATAGATCTAGGTTGGCTCTGGCACTGGTTAATCTTAACTACCTGTGTTCTGTTTGAAAGGTATGATTTAAACATATCGTAAGCTAATCCAGTTATACCAATGTCTTGTAGTTTTTTCAGTAGTATCGTATGACACACGGTGTCAAATGCCTTTTTTAGATCTATAAATATCCCGAGTCCAATATGTTTTTGATCTAGGTTTGTTTTAAGTTTTGTTATTAGGTCGATTGTAGCCGATAATGTGTTAGAATTTTTTCTAAAACCATATTGTTTATTTGACAAAATTTTATTTGAATTCAGGTATGACTCAAGTCGATTGTATAAGATCTTTTCAAAAATTTTCGAGATTACAGAAAGGACCGATATAGGTCGATAGTTGCTTGGATCGCACCTAGTGCCAGATTTAAAGATAGGAGTGACTTTAGCAAGCTTTAGTTTGTCAGGAAATTTTCCTAGTTCCAAGCATTTATTGATACAGTTCGTAATGTCTGCAAGAATAAAATTTTTAACGCATTTTATAACCTTAGTGCTTATTCCGTCAATGCCGCAGGCTGTATTGCAATTTAGGGTATCAATAATTTTACTAACTTCTGTTTCAGATGTACGTGTTAAGTAAGATAGTTCAGCTGTTGTTGATTTAGTACCAACAAAAATGTTATGTCTGTGATATATTGCAGGTATTTCGCTAGCTAGATTTGTGCCAATGGTGGAGAAGAACTCATTAAAATGTTCGCATATTTCCTGCTCGTTAGTTATTATGCCTGATTTTGTTTGGAGCTTAGGTGGAACTATATTCTGTTTAGGTTTATTGTGACTTAACGAGTTTATGAGAGTCCACATTTTATTGGGTTTATTTAGACAGCAGCTAAATGATTTGAAATAATACTCTGATTTGTTTTGTTGGATTAACTGTGTTACTTTTCTTTTTTCGTTAAAAAATTCTTCTTCTATTCTAATGTTAGTGGGATTATTTTTGTATTCAAGCCATAACACATTCCGCCTGTCTATTGCCTCTAAGATTGATTTGTTTATCCAGTCCTGTTTGACCGAGTTACATCTTTTATATTTGATTATTTCACTTTTCTTGATACTTGTAATAAGCTTTTGTTCTAGTTTCTCGTACTCATTATTATTATCGCTGTTGTAGTAGTTTTTTAAAGTGTTGTAAAGTTTAGTGTAATTAATAGCAGTATATTTGATTGATTTCGGAAGTTCTGGTTTATAGTACTTAATTTCAAAATAGATTAGTTTATGATCTGACATACTTGATTCTACAATAGCGAAGTGAAAAGGATTTTGTTTTACATTCGTGCATACATGATCTAATATTGTCTTAGATTGATTTGTTTCTCGAGTGCAGTACTCATAATTTATTTTGTTTATTATGTGATACCCGCTCTCATTGATCATATCTTTATAGTTAAGGACATATCTATCCGAACTTAATAAGTCGTAGTTAAAATCTCCAAACACTATTGCTCTCTTTCTTTTTTCAAGCTGCTTTGAATAGTGATCGAGGAAGTCCTTGTGATTCGTACGTCCCGGTTTGTAGATTGCCCCAACATCTAGGCAAAATTTATCTATGTGAATCCACAGGAAATGGTTTTCATCAATAGACTGTTCTTCAATTAAATAGCTTTTAAGACTGTCGTGTACAAAGATCGAGACACCGCCACCTCTGGCATTTTGTCTATGATTGAAGTAGTGGGTGTAGCCTGGGAGCTGAGTTCTCTTAGCTTCATCCTCACTGTTGATCCATGTTTCTGATAGAATAATCATGTGGATTATAACATTTTCAAAAGACTGAATAATACATTTTAACTCATCTAATTTGCCTTGTTTTACAATACTACGAGCATTAGCATAAAAACATTTTAAAGATTTCTTGCTTACAACGATATCTTTACAGCTATTAGTTATTTGGAAAGTTTCCTCAGGTTTGCTTACATCCTCGGTGTTGTCTCGCTGGTGAAGTTTTTTGGTGGAACAGTAACTATTTTAGGGACGCCCTTTATATATTTTATAGCAAGATTGACTTCACCATTTCGTGTACGACAGTTAAGTTCATCTGAGAGCACTTTCATGTAGGCTCGTTGCTGTGGAGTTTGATCGCAAAATATCTTTATTTGGTTATCTTGTATGTTTGATTTGTTTCGCAGGATATATTTAGTACTTTTTTCAGATTCTAAACAAATTTTCACAAGACGACTTTTGTTAGGCTCATACCTGCCTAGGCGATAAACTTTTTTGCTACTTATATTGTTTACAATTGTAATATCTTTTGATAGAGTTGATCGATTATATTAAATTATACCTTTATTACCTAAACATATGAACTATTCGGCAATATGTAATGATGCGTTTTAAAACACACACATTAATAGGCTCACAGGGAGATCACACAAGGATTGAAATTTTCGATATTAGGTCCCTACATATTCTAAGTGATCCAAACTCGAATACCCATATTTTTGCAAACATGTAGAGTCTCATGGAAAATAATTTTTTTAATTGTTTGAATTTCTCATATAGTAATGAATTATTGGCACTATCAGTTGTTCCACGTCCATACTAAAAATAGCAGCAACCAAAACGATATCATTGGTAGCTGAGTTGCGGTTGCAATGAGGTGTCCCCGTCATGGTTGACATGAACTTAATAAAGTGTGTACAGTGGGAGTGTGAATGAATGTACCTACGTTTTCATAAAATTTGTGTCCGATCATCCGTCGTGTGGTGTGGTTGAAGATTTGAATAGGTACCTAGTAAGGTACTACTTGTTAGTCCGAATTCTTTACATTTTGACCTTACCTATGGAAATGTTTTAGTGTCATGTAAATACCTATATGCACTGGAAAACAAACAATTATTTTTAAATCACAAGCAGACTTTTCATTTCATTCATGTGTACAAATAATTTATTACTTTATAAGTTCATCGTGGTAAAGTATTTTTGATGGTTTAATCGTAGGTTGTACCTAATGAATGTTGGTTTGAAAGTAAAGTCGTGTGGTTCAAAACTACCATGTTTTGTATTTACTTTGTGATTGATTTATTATGCCATACCTATCTTTACCTGTTTATAGTTTAAATTAACGAATAAAATTTTAATTATACAAATGAAAGGAAATGTCTTACATATTATAGCTACTGCCACAATCTTGAAATGCGAAGAACAAGATTTACATTTTGGTAATTGTAAATCTACTTTCATAAAATGTATATTGAGTCACAGAAATTATACCTATATCAAATACCGGTTGTCTATGCAAAATAAAATAAACCCTACCACCAGAGCTAACCGCGCCGAGTAGTCTTTAACCATCGTTAGTATTCTCTAACTAACTAGCTGTAGTCCCCATCGGATCAATCTTAAATATTTATTGCACATAGGCCATTCGAAGACGGAGTTGTTAAATTAGTATGACGATGGTCACACTGATGGTGAAGAAAACGGTGGTACCACCGTCGGTCATACGTGGGTGGGCTGCCACAGACTGATTAAGACCTGATGAATATTAAACCACCACTTTGTACACAAAGTAGCGATATTGAAATTATAATGGCGAAACTACTGTTTAATGTTTCCTAAACGACGTTTAACGTGGGAAGGTTATGTACTCGGTCTGTAACTGTAATGAAAATATTGTTGATAATACTGATGTATTCATGCGGTGTAAATAAATGGTTTCCTGTAGGTACGCTAACTGAAGAGCTTAGTTTTAACGCATTGTCTTGATAGTGTTATCGCGAATTATTGCTACAATAAAAAGCAATATATTAAAATTTATTTTTAAGTATTTTGCCATTATATGAAGTAAGTATATTATATTATTATGATAAGGAATATTGATTCTTCTTAGTAAGGTATACTTTGCCTTGTCTAAGTAATAAACCATAATAACAAAATTGTGTTTATTATTTTTCAAAATATGGTTGGAAGTAATTGTTGTACATATTTATATAAGTAAACCTACAATATTAAAACACTTAACTTTGCATTTTTATTTACTAAATATTTATCTGTTTTTGTATCTTCTTTTTATTTTGTTTATTTGCGCCTCTTCTACCTTTGCTTCTTCTAGGTCATCAGTTGTGCCTTTATTGTTGCTGAAGTGAGTTGGCAACGGTAACCACTTATCATTAGTTTGCTCATCTGCTTAAGAATTAGCTTATTTTCTATGCCTACAACCATATTTTCTATCCCTACATACAAACTCACGATATATCTATTCTTAAAAAAATAAATTACTAGCTCTAACTCAAGTCAAGCAATATGTTTTTAAATCACGGAAGCGTTTGAACAATCAAAGTTTGTATAACATAAAATTTTCCGTCTAACCTCCGGATAAATATTTTTTATAAGAGAACTTTTTATCAAAACATACAACAAAATGTAGTAAAAACATTCAAATAAATTTTGTAGCGCTAGACAAAATGGTTGCAACTATGAAACTAATAAAGCACTTCCCTTTCCGTATCGGAAATCGATTAGTCGCTGCTAATCCGTAACCTACAGCGATGCTAAAGCGAACAGAAAAAATAAAACTCCTCCACCTGTCGAATCTGATAAAAGTGTTTTATTTAAATTTCTTTGGCTGGCGAGCCAAAACGAACAGAAAGTTGCATTTGTGTCTTATTAAAAGAAATTTATAGTTGCAGCTACTATGGCTGATTGACCTCGGTCATTGGAAGGATAACAGGTTACCGCGAATACTAAATTTAAAAAAATGAACCCTTCATATCCGGTTTGAATGAAATTTTGTCATGCAAATATTGTAATTAACATCGCACAATGGTGTACCGCTTATTGTAGTGGATTCATTTGATTCCATTTTCAACATTAGGATATAGGTACCTAACGTTTTGAATCTCATAAAATAAAAAAGCCTTTTATACCACTGGTTGTGTTTGAACTTATTAAACCACGAAGAGTTATTAATCACTCAGATAAAAAAAACTATCCTTTTGGGGCATTCGGGTAAAAGTAAAATTATAAAGGAAAAATTATAAGGTTATTGGAATGAATAGAATGGGGTCTCATTCTTTAGTCCAAGCCAACCTTGGCGGACGCCAACGGACCAGGCTATGACGTTAGGTTCCTTCTTTTGAAGTAAATGGCTTGTCATTTCTGGCTTCTTCTTGCCCCGTGAAGCACGGAAGCGTTCCAGAAGTATTGGCAATTAACTCCGCCACAAGACTTTGCCTATATCAATAACTGCCTTTAAACATCAAATGCGAATAAGTCTATTGTGTCTTGTGCCGGTGAGTCAGTTACTAAAGAATTAAACCGTTTCCTTCTTGGCCGACACCTCCATATTTTATGTTAAATAGCTATTATGACTATTATGACTAATAATAAAATAATCATTTGCATCGTATTCTCGCTTCTGGGATGATACTTAATACTTAGTCATAACAGACCTACAAAGTTGTGGTTATTTCTACAAACATTCATAATTTTCTCAATTTTATTACATCGACAAACGTGAGGAGATAAATATTTCGTAGACAAACTTCAACTCGTATGTAAGAATTATATTTGTTTTTCAAATAAATAAATAATATTACCCTAACCCAAATAGCATTAAATGGATCTAGAATAAGTTTTTGTATGGTTTTTGTCGTCACATTCGTAGGTATTGTTGTCATAATACCTAGATTGATTACTTGTCAATTCAGACTTGACCAACCTACATGTATAAAAAGCTTGTCATAAAAAGTATGAGTTTTTAAATGTAAGGTATAGCGTAGAAAAAATAGCCACTCGAATGAAACTCATTTATTTAGCGTCCAACAGCAGACTGGTGCAAGGTGCGTAAGCGCACGTGCCGTTGCCCGGGGCTCACAGTTCTTACGTCTGTTCTCGATACCAATGTCATACATCTTAACGCCTAAACAACAATACGATGCAAAGTAGACCTTCGCACCTTACTCCAAGAATTATTTAAATAAAAACATCAAAGGAAATGGATATTCAAAATAATATCACCTCGGGGTTAAAGATTACCGGTGCGCGCTTCCAGTCCAGATGGTTGGATAAACGGACGTTTGTTTCCGCAGTGATATCTGAATTAACCGATATAAAATACTCAAAAGGTGTTCATTACCATGATTAATTCAAGATATATTTCTTGCGCTCCTATTGTTATTTCGATAGCCATTGGAGTTAAATTATGGGCCTAGTCACCCGTCTGAGCGTATGACGTGCATGACGGTTGATTATATTTGTTGGTACACCATTATACATTTTATATTCAAATTGACAGAACACTAATGATGTCCTTGGGGTTTCTAAGCTCAATAGGTACAACTATACCTAGTTTACCAGGTTTACAGTACCAATAGTCTATTTAAAAATATCTGGCGACAAAACCTCAGCTAGGTAGGTACCTACTCGGTGGACTCCACAACAAACAGGGAATATAACTACTTGAAAACATTGAAGGTAAGCACTCGAGTTCATATTCTATATTGTGTATCGCATTCTTTATACTTAAGGTCGTTTCATTGATGTTCTTTGTAGGTAGCTGATATTATAATTTAGCCCCATTTCGACCGGTGTTTGATTTGCCTTTGGGTAATTACCTATTATAATATACCTAGAGATCAATTAGTACAATTACCGAATCATGTTAGCGACTTAGTGAAGGGATACCTAACAGGTCTTTTCCCATCGACTTTATTCACGACTACCTACTGACGTACCTATAGGTCACTCATTTGATGAGGAGCAACGTTATCAAAATATCTCAGGATTCTTTGGTGAAGATCATTGAAATTCTGAAATTTATCTTATGCCAATCACATACAGAGCCTGAAACCTATACCTGCATTCTGTACCAGAACCCACCTCAGTGAAACAAAACAACTAGGTATCCTTCGAATAAGCAAAGTTTACTAGGGCGAGTAGACTATTTACAAATCTCTCCAAGAACACAACCTGGCAAAAGGATATGCATAGGCTGTTAGCATTTTGCGAACCATTAATTACGCGTACAAAATAGTTATTTCTCGGCTAGATACTGTCGGTAAGGTGATCGCCGACAGCGGGCAGCGAGGATGCTGCGGTGAAGCCTGCGAGGGCACCGTCCATCTTGCCGCGCTCGCTCACTGAGTACATTCCCGTGTAAGTTTTTACACCTATTATTTTATGTGTCGGCGAGTAAAGTTCGGTACGTGAGTTATAAACTCGCTCGCGCCTTTCTCGCCCCTACTTTATAGGTATTAACGACTTGTCCGAGAGTTTTCTTATAAATAAATTTGAAGGGTAACAAGGCTCGCTTTTGTCGGATTAGTAGACTGGATCTTGTTTCACTTTGTTGCGGAGCCTCTTCTATCTTTTTGTGAACCGGAAATTCACGAGCAGTATGCATTGCGGGATATCATTCAGTTTTAAAATGTACCTATATTCGCGGTGTCGACCTCTTGAATGAACGCGCCTCGCAATCTTTTATTACGAGTTTGATGTGTGCCTATTGCAGCTTGAGTTACTGAAATCTGAGGATCACGTGACATACAGCTATAACGCGTAGGGAAGACTATAAAAGAGGTCATGTGGAAGTTAAGTGCGCTACCTGTAAAATATCAGAGCAGTAAAGTAAATGCAGAGGTAGTGAGACGCTCGGACGTGCCCGCGAGTTTACTTCAAGAAAAGTAATATTAATTCAACCGTGACATACACACGCCCGTTCTATATTCGTATACATAATCATTAACAACAACTTAATATATTTCGTAATAATATCTAATGATATCCCAAAAAATCTCCAGTTCACGTCCCATAAGGAATACGCGACGTACAATAGATATTCTTAGAACACGCGTTATTACTACAAAAGTCAATTTATGAGTGCACTCTCGAGGTTTCAAATATCTCTAATGGAGTAAGAGTGAGCCGTTACACATCTTCCCCCACAAACTGCATTATAATGTCTTCGCCGAAAATAACCGCACATAAATATAAAACAATGTGAAACCACTTAAAGCGAATAAAATACACGTCTACTTCAACTCGGTAAAATGAATTTATTAATAACGGAGACAATGAACGTCTGAAATAAATGTTTCGATTTTTGTATTTTTAATTGTTCTCCGGACGACATCGAGGACACATTAGAAGAACGAAAATAAATCCCGGATCATATTCGACATCGACATACGACGTATGTCTCGCGCTCCCGTCCCGCCTACCTCGGCATACATATTGCCTTTCCGACTATTCTTTACAACTTACCCAAATATTCCCTCGATCATTACACAAAACTATCACAGATTTCAGGCACCCTAACCACACTTTGTGATACTCTCAAGAAATAATTATTGAATTGTAATTTCACGACGTGTCGCGAACTTATAGCAGGGAGTGCAGTTCTTAGATGATATCTTCGCCGTAATTAAAAATCTTGTCGTGACATTCAGGGCCCCGTCCCGCCTCCGCACTCTTCTGCCTCCTTCAATATTGTTGGCGATTGAATCGCAATTAAATGTAACGAATCAAACTACACTTTATTAAAGGGGTCTGATAGCTCAAAATGGATAATGAGTATATCGCAAGGCAAAATCGAACGTGCTCCCGTCGAAATGCCAACCATTTTATTTATTCGCCTTAATTATGTATCTTGTCTTAATTTACGATTGGATCATACGATAATCTGAAACGTAATTTATTATAGATGCTTAGGTATTCCAGTCATTTCCATAACAAGATTTAGGATTACAGAGAATGATGTCGAGCTCGCGCTCGTCGCTCGGAGCTCGGAGCTGAGTGTAACGATTAAAACGTATTATCGACATTTATTCGTATTTCGCAATTAAGTGAGCCCGCGGATAGCGGCAAACGCGCGATGCGCGGCCTTCGATATCGTCATCGCGTTTAATTTTGTTATGTGTCGATGGCATGACGGCCGACGTCGCGATACGACCACTGTCCGCAGATAGCCTTAATGAAAGTAATGGAGGTTTATTAACGATCCATCGCCCCTGTCGCACTCCTACCTATCTCGGTATATTCACCGATAGATTGGAAACCAATGCAAAACGTGCCAAGAGAACAAAGAAAGGCACATTTGCTAATTACCTACGGTTTTGCTCGTGTCGTGCGCACAGACGCCGGGTCGTGAGCTCCCGAGATATGACGATAACACATTCATAAATAATTAGAGCGAAATTTTCTCATTTGTAAGACGGTAGTCATGATATTTGGTAGCAGAGCCCTCTGTTCTCAGAATGCTCAGATCTAGATAACTGTTGTACGACACGCCTGTTCTCCTCTTATTTTACTACATATCGAGATTTGTCCGAGACAGTGAAGCTCTTAGTATCGTCTAATAGTCACCGTCAACAAAAGGTATTTTATTCTAGCGCGAGACATCTCTTGCAGAGACTTTGTTGTAAGAATTTATCAAAACAAACTTTAAAATAGAATTACGAGTACGTATCTATTTTATGAACTTATATATACTATGACATTGGACATATCTTTTTAATAGAACATAGTACTAACCACAACTAACTAGAGAGTTTGTGGTAACAATAGAAAAATACAATGACAATATGAAAAAAAAACGAATGTAAGTCCGTCGACTTTAAACCATTTGTGGGTTCAGTCACGGTCGGAGCATCGCATGCCGGGGTTCAAATTTCAACTTCCGTTTGATTCACGAACAATCGATATTGTTATCGCCAACGCTTCATTATAAGCCAAACAAAAATAAATTAAGAAACGTAGAAACAAGCCCGACAAAATTTGAGTAGACAGTTCGTCTACTTTCTATTCAGAAACGCAGGATGTGATAATTATACACAGTCGTTGCAGCAAATCAATAAAATATCGAAAATCATGCAGGAGATAAATGGTTTTAGTTAATTTCACGAAATCCGTAACAAGATTGCTGTAGGATTCTGCCGACTCACTGTTTCTAAATTAGAATTTTTCAAGCGTACAAGCGTAGCCAATTGCTATGAGCATAATGTTATCAGTTCCAGACATTGAGTCAATTAACAAAAATTTAATAAGAAATATTAATTAAATTAAGTAGGTAGCAGATACGGCCCCTTTGTATGTTGGTCAACAAAAAAATAATTGGTTTTTCTTATGATAACAATTATTGCTTCATAACAACTTAGGGCTTATCTCTGTGATTTTGTTTGAACTCCGCTTGTAAATGAGCACACAACTTACTTAATGGTAAGTTTGTAGCTTCACTCATTCACTGAAATTACTATTGTCAGCCAAGAACAAAGCAGTGAAACGGACTAAGTTTCATATACTATATAAAATGTTTATTACTATTTTTTGAATTGAGTGCACTAGTGCAATGTATAGACACACATAAAGCCAAAACTATACCTAGTAGGTATTTAAATCCGCACTGACCTGCATGAAAAGCAACCCCTTGATTTAATTTTCTTAAAAATAACACAAGATACCTACAACTGTATTCTTCAAATAATTTATGTGCCTGTTTATAGTGCCAAAGTAACCATAGCCATATAATCTGTTGTAAAAAAGTATTACCTTATCTAATATTCGTCATTCAATTAAATATCGTTATTGAGGACTGTAGACTTCCGCGAACAAATGAAATAGGGTTTTTTCGTTGTAAATACAAAAAGTACTGATCTCATAAAAACAAACAATCTTAAGCGCATAAATTAAAATTTCCGCCTACCGATGTCAGTGACAAATCAAGCATAAATATTAATACTAGGGGGGCTGGATAAAGATATGTAGGCACTTACCATGTATGCACCGCATAGGCTCCGAAATTAGTGTTAGTGGATCTATAAAGTCCTACAAAATACACTTTTTAGATGCCAAACCGACACACGGTCATTTTAATCGTCCATCGTTCATCATGCCCGAGTTAGCTAGTAGGAAGGATAGTGTATAAAGGTCTTTTCTCGATCGATTTCATTATTACGATTGTCACGATGCCAAGTTCCATGTTAATTTATGGTACGAAAATATTGTTATTACCTGCTGAATTCTATGGCAAATGGGGTAATATAATCCATTTAAACTCATGAAAGTAGAACTAAATATGTTTGACTTTTGTATTGGATACACGATACAAATTTATACAGTTAAGTATACGTAGATACCGTCAAAGTAAAGTAAATGAGAAAACTAAAAATGCCTTGTTTCTCAACGGACTAGACTTCTGAGAAAATTGTTTAACCCACATAATGATGTATAGATACTTACAATCCTTCGCAAAATCACAAAACAACAATCCTAAACAACATTTTACTATTTGTAGTTCAAATGATTTTAAACTTTTATCGTCGCGAATAAGTGTCAATTTAAGTCAGTCATGTCGTGATCATTTGACCATGGCCCATGATTTCATGCAATTGGGTCGTTATATCGGTATAAATAATGAAAATCGTGAGTACCCGTTACAGCTAAAATGTTCATGTAAAATGTAGTTTCATTTTTATAAGCGAGCAACATAATCAATGTTCATCTATGTTCGTGAAAAATTTAATAACAATTGATACAGCAGTAAATATTTTTATTGCACTAAATGAGTTTGCTTATCCTATATATTATACTTTGTCGTGGAATTTCTTCTAACATTAGCAGTGTCCAACATAAGTTTTGCATTTTTATTTTTTTGACAAATAGAGACGATAATTCATCAATTTTTTATTTATATTTCGCGGAATTCTGGTAATTGAACTCAGGTTGTGCAAAAAGTCGCTGATCTGCATTGCTAACAATATCACAACTCACTTTAATTAGTATCGATTATTTATTAGGCTTTGAGTTGTAATCTGATACTATTATTTTTTTCTGTAATGGTAAATAATTTATGAAGACAATAGACATAATATTATATGTACCTATCGAAAGATCATTATAATCTCTAAAAGTATTTGGAGTCTGCAATCCGCATTTGTCGAAAAAAACAGGTTACAAATCAACTTTTCTCATTACAATACAACTTTTCTTTTTATTTGTTTAGACCTGAGCGGTTACTGATAGCAATGATGATTAACTTTATAATTCTCTTCATCTACTCTCTTACAATCACCATTGACTTATTACAGCCTATAAACAAACGATAAATTATCGTTAACTAGAAATACGGGTATCGATAGAAGTAAAATATTATTTGTTCTTCAACGTCAATTACTTTATATCATGTTATATTCATTGGACAATGCACTCGAGCTGATTAGTGGAATGCTCTTTAAGACGCCATTAAAATAAATAAAGTATCCGAAACAATTTGAAGTGTTAAGTGACCGCTGGCCATCAAAAATTACTAGATAAGGGTAACAAAGCCCGACTAGTGACTTATGAAGTGATTAAAAGAAAGTAGCGCCAGCAAACTAAGTGTGAACTCGCTCGTAATCATTTTTAAACTTATAACGCTGATTTAGATTAAAATCGAGTGATCGTTTTTAAATTAATCTTTTTAGTTCTTACATTCATAAATGGTCGACAGAGCTTACCTATTCAGCAATACTAAGACTTGATGAAGCAGACTCCCTGCTCCCATGGGTCCTGGGTTCAATTCCCAGTGAGGCAGAAATTTGAATTTCTGGTTTCGTTCTGGGTGTATGGCCTCGTCTTGTTTGTTATTCATGGCATCCACGACACAGGGAATCTTAGTGTGGGGCTATGAGTGTGCAACTTTATTTAAACTCTTACTGTGCGTAAATGTGTAGGAAGAGTGCACGCAGGAGGTAGCATCACTACACTTACACTACACTGTAGTGTACTATATTGCAGACTGTACCATGCTCTCTATTACACTGAGCTGATAGCCACAATCAGGTAACAGCTCACTTGACATCTTTATGATGTTTCAAAAACCATTACTAACGACACCTTTTTAGTTACTCGCGATAGGCACAGGACTCGAGACAAAACGGTCTGGAGTTATTGCCACCTGTGCGGGCGCTGGATATCAATGGCACATACCTCTGGTAGAGCTACGAGTATACAATTACTGTTAATATGTTTAAAACACTTGCTAAAATATATTTTATTCTACAAGGTCGCTTTTATTAGATATACAGACGAGATGATAGACTAAGTATATGCGTCTCTAGGTAGGTATGCATCTCTAGATTATGTTTATACCTGTGCAAATCTCTATAGTTGAATGAATTATTTTTAAACAGTGTATCGTTAAAACTACACTCAAGACTTCTATGATTTTAAAATGTCACATTCGTTCAATTCTTTATCGACGAGTACCTACTTAGCTCAATGTGTTTACAAAATATATAATTTTTTCGACTCTAAAGATAAAATATCATGAATTCCCTACATTGGAAAAATATAAGAATATTGGACACTGGATATCTTTTCAGTAGGTAGAGCCAGTATACTTTACTGAAGCAAGTCAGATTAAAACTTAATTCATTACAAATTTTAATTCCTCAGTAAATTATTCCTCCTGACTACGCGATAATATTCACATGGCAACCTATGACATGCACGTGTTAACAGTGGTTTTAAATATGATTTTATTGATAGAAATTCGTGCAATAAAATTTGCAATTAAATGAATGTTTAATAAGTATATTTAATAATTTAATATAACTGGGTTTACCTCGTCACTAGTGCATCACTTGATCAAATTCGCTAGACTCGTACTTGAGCATAGCTATTTAAAAATGTATGCCGAAATGAAATCAATACGTCTAAATGTTTGGTGGGCGAGGAACGGCGCATTATGAGATCATAAATCTCTGGTTACGCCGACTCTCCCTCTGCCCCCGCGATGTAGTTCCCATCAAATGTAGTGAGATACTGAACCCGCTCCTGAATTGGAGCGTATTCATTAGTTCATGTGCTATGAAATACACACATGGTATTGGATTTTGCAGTAAATGTAATTTTAAAAATCTAGTTCGAATTCGAGTCTGTAGAAATATTAGGCCATAGTGCGATACTATTACAGTAAAGTAATAGAATAGAATATTAGGTAATAGGGTAAAATATCGTACAAGAATTTTATATAACGCAGAGTTTGTTATATCCAGATGTTTTACAGTTTTCTATTTATACAGGTAGAACGTAAGAAATCAGACAAAAACAGACAGATGATGACATACTACTCATTATTGAAATATTTCTACGTAACATGATCCGTAAGTACTAATATTATCTATTAATGCGTTAGTGTGTTTAAAATGAAGCAAGCCATCGAAGCATTTTTGGCATGATAACAGGTAATAGCTGAGGGGCTGGAGAATGACATAACATGTTACCTTTTTTGGTTGTAAAATAACTTGTTCTTTATTAGGTATATTATTTTGATAGGTATGGAATAAGAATATACTAATAAATATATTATTATTCCATATCAAAATTAAAATAAAAAAAAATCTTGTTTTAAATATTTATTGCCTTGTTAAGAAAATATCAGATCTGCTGTTACGTATTAGACATCTAGTATTAGATCTTAGATACGAGATATGCAGACTAGACATGCAGAATAACTTGCATAAGTCTTGCAATCTGTTAGCTAATAGTTATCAGTCGTTTCAATTCAGATATAATGTAGATTGAACAGACTCCATATACATTGAATTATATTACATTAAATTATCTAATAACAACAGGGTGCAGTAATTATCTAATAACTCCGTTCGCGTTCGATATGGAATTCATTTTAATGGCGACCCACACAAATGCCAGCTTAAGTCTTCTGTAAATAAGGTTTACTGTAGATTTAGGGCGAGAATTTTAAATGCGAATTTTTCTTACAAGTTCTCCTCTTTGCACTCTGTTGCGGGATTGTTTTCCTACGTTCTTTCCCCACGTCAAATTTATATTTGTATCTCGTTTCAGTGGTTTAGATGTGAAAGCCTCACAGAATGATAGACAGAGGTACTTTCGCATTTTTAATATATTATAGTTTGCAATTAGAGGAATTATTTAAATAGGAATTTAGTATGGAGATAGATAAAGGCCCTGGAAAGGATATGCGATAATTTTTGTCCTAAAAATTAACCCCTCAAAGAGTAAGAAGGGGAGTGCTACGAGTAGATGTAAAGCTCATCATACCAAAGGACATCATGGACTAGGACTAAGAAATTTTTTATGGAATTAACGTAGCAAACCAACAAGAAGCACCACCCTTCCGATGCCGTCCATGACTACACTGACTACTGTGGGCGATCCAGCACAAGACTTAATTTAGGGACTAGGTTGGTTTATCCAGATAGTTATTGTTAATAACACAGTGTCCTACATGAGCGACGAATACGATGCGAGGCAGCGTGACGTAATGCGACGCGATGCCACACTCGACAAGTGTGGCATCGCGTCGCATTACGTGTGTTTTGTTCATTACTTCTCGAATCATGAAGAAGTACCGTAATGTTTTACTCGCAAGTTCATATTTAAAGTACAGACTTTTAAAGAAATATCGTAAGAATGAAAAGAAAATAGATATAATCATTTTACAGGGAAATCTTTTCGTAGTTCGTGGTGTCGCGTCTGATCGCTCTCAAAAAAAGTACGCACTACGTCGCCTCTCGTCGCATACTATCACATGGGACACAAGTAGGGATACCGTTGATTTGATCGCGTTCGTCGCGTTCGCAAAGTCGCATCGCGTCGTATTCATCGCTCACGTAGGACCCCACATTAGAGTGTCATACAAAATCGGTCACAGATGCTTTGCTACCCTAGAGGAATAAGGCGGTCACCTCTCAAAAAGTGTAACCGGCTCATTAGATGCTTATGTTAAATACGTTCTCTTGGAAATATATGGACGGTATTTCTCGTATTATTCAATTACTCATAAGTAACATCGTTTCGAAATTTTTAATTTATAGGAATCGAATTCAAGCATATTCAATATATCTACTTGTGATAAAACTAAGAAAAACCAATAAGCTATTTGATGTTGACAACTTTATGATGGCCATAAAATTTTATTTATGACAAAAACAACAAGAAAATAATACCAGGCTGAGTAGTGTATCGTTATATTTTACACGATAAGCATAATATTATGTCAATATTTTACATATCAAATCTATACTAATATGATAAAACTGAAATGTTTGGTTGTTTGAACTGGCTAATCTTAATCACTACTGGGTCGAATCAAAAAATATTTTTGTGTTGGATAGTCCATTACTTTTTTTCGATTTCACTATCACGCTACGGCTTATACAAGTATGTATAACATCAATGAAAAGTATGGCTTATATAGAAAACACTCTAATACCTATGTGTAATGGTTAAAACAATTTCCCGAAGCAAAGCGGAGGTCTCTACTAGAGTTTTATACTTGCACAACCATATTCAAATCGTGAAAATTTGACTTATTTAAATAACGTGTTAAAACTTCTACTAATAATATGACCTACCTATTAATAAGTTATCGCCCATTATAAAACATGTTGTTATGATAAAAATCGGAGACCTGGTTTAGGTGGAATATTAAGAAGGTTGTTTTTGTTTTAATTTTAATAATATACCTAATAAGGTAGTATTTCCATGATACATCAAGAATAAAATAGGACATTTTTGTAATCTTTGCGATATAATCGAAAATATGTTGTTTACTAAAACTAAAGACGTCTTCGTATCCTTGCTGATAGTTACTCTGCCTGCTAAGCAAAGAGTCCCGGGTTCGATTCCCAGCAGATGCAGATATTTTTGTAACTGATAAATACAGGAATATTTCCATGTCCATGTCACCCGCCATACAAGGTGCCTCTATGTATTCTAATGCGGGGATTATTATAACTAAAAACTACATATAATATGCTAAGTGACACGATATGGTCACCTGTTCAAAGAAAACTAATTAAACTATTCAATGCTCCATAAAAACAAGTCATTTATATCTACTAAATATGAGCAACGCAGTTGGTCATATTTTATCGGAAGAAACGGCGTCTAACGTACGGCCAATTTCATAATGCCTCGCCGCCGCCCGCCCGCCGCGAATGTGCCTCACTTATCAATTTGATATCTCCATCCGGAAAAATAATGCACCCGCAATGAATGCTCAATCGATAACCGAATGGTTGCTAGAAAAGCGCCAGATTATAGTTATCTTTATCCATTGCTTACTTTTGTTTTTCACATCGACACTAGTAGTAAACAAATATTATTCGCATGGACAGCATTTACAAATGGAAAAGTAAAAAAAACATAATTATGTGATTGGCATCGAACCTGAAATCTTTCCGTAGTCAACTAGACTAGACAAGTACCTACATAGAGGCATTATCAACTAAGCAACTATATGTATGTAGGTACATGTCTGACATTCACCATTCTGGGTATAGGTATCATTATTTAATAATGTCTTTTTTATAGTTTGGCTTCCACCTATTAACGACTCTCCATTGATAATAATTATCTGGACTTATTATTGAAGAGCTAGAGCGTTATACACCGCCCTGCTCTAATACGTATAGAAGTATAGATGATGTGTTAATGGCTAAACCAAGTGTTAGAATTTTTTATGGCATCAGATGATCTTTGAAAATGTCTTAACGAGTGCTACCTGTCGATCATAACCGAGGACCATAACTTTAAAAGTTTCTTATGAAATAGGTACCTGCGAAATCTATGAATAACGGAACGAAATCGTTTCATAATTTTGTTACGCGCTGTCATTTGAATACCGGAGCCCTTTAATTTGGTTAATCACTTATAGAAGACACAAGCAACTGTTGTGCGCTCTTTTCATATTTTAATGTTTGTCAAAACTTAAAAAAACTGACTCATATACAAGATAATAAAAAATAGCTACTCTTTAGAAATAAAAAGAAGAGTATCGTTAAAGAGTCATTGAAACCAGTATCACTTACGCTTAATGCTTAATTTACCTACAACAGAATTGCCAGATGTGAAAATTGTCCTGCTTAAGACGAAACGTTCCAAGTTTCTACCAGCTAATAAAACTATGTCAACTAGCTTGATAGATCACAATCTGCATAATGGTATGTCTTATCTCCGTAATATAATATCCTCAAGCTTTCGGTCATAAAAAATATGAACGTTATCTAAACACGTAATAAACTAATAAACATTTTGACATGATCCATGACATGAAACATAACATAATTTTACCGGCAGGGAATAGTTAAACAAACGACTCACTCTGTCAAATAAGTCATCAGTGCGTCAGTTAACTCAATTACACCGAGATCAACACACGACTACCGTGCATGATTAACAACTGAGCATCACACGCGAAATCACACTCAACTGAGATGAACTTAACTGTTAAAATCATTCACAACCCTTCATTCCCAGCAGCTCACCTCCATAAATCATTTAATAACACAAATGCGCAGCCACACACTGAGCTGTTCCTTCCGTTGTTGATGCTCGAATGCAAATTGTCATTCTAAAGACAACCTAATCGTGAAGTAGCAAGGCAGAAAAAAGATATGACTCACTTTAAATATAAGACTTTATGAAAACAGAGAAAAGTTTTGTTTCCTTTCAAAAAAGTAGCAAGTACCGATAGGGAATTCGAAGGATATGATGCAATATCACTCATGTCTAAAAACTGTTTTCGAATATCTTATTCTTTTGAAAGATCTTGATTTTCGGATATGTTTCATCTTCAGGTAAAACGGATGACACGTACCGTTGTCCAAACTTTGACGTGGGATAAATTTGACGGATTATAAAGAAAACTTAATCTTTTGTAAGGGTTAACTGCTACCGGTGACATGACATCACATTAATATACAAATAAGTCGAATAACCTGTTATGTCATCCTGTTTAATAAAATCGATTACTTTTCAAATTTAAATTACTTATTAGGTGTGGTAGCCAGTTTCATAGTAGATACTTATTAAAATTATTAATAAACAAACAACACGATAAATATCTTCTTATCTTTATTGAAATATAATATCGGTTTTGTAACCTTATTAGCAAGCAATAAGTATTAACAAAACCGTTGACTTTTCAATCATCACTAGACAAATATTAGCAATTCAAATATGAAATCCATTAAAGCGCCCGGAAAACGATCGTTAAATTCCCATAAATTTGATCTTAACTCAATCAAATAATAAGGTCAAAAGTGCATTAAAATTCATTAAGAAACTGTAGTAGTAAAATACGGTAGATAATACTTACAATAGACTGAAATCATTAAGGCAAAACAATGCTTTGGATTATCCCAATTGGCGGAAACAGATAAGATAAGCTGACCTAGATCAAATCCGGAATCACGGCACTTGTAAAAAATTATAAAGAAATGCAATTATTTAGTTTCAAATTTAAAAAAAAAATCTGCTTTTACGATTTAGGTATGGTTCGAGTAAACAACTTTGAATATGCTGATGTTATGACAAACTTTCTTGGAATTAATGTTTTGAAAAACTGGCCGAACATAACTAACGGATTCAAAAAATGTCGCCACGGTCCGCCGGTTGGCTAAACCCTAAAAACTATAACAAAAAGACTCTCGTAATCAACGAGGTGATCTACTTCCCAATCGCAATATTCAGTCGTACAAAAAGAGATCGTTAATAATTATTAAAACTCCATGCTTTCATCCCGACCGTAGATAGGTGCGCCTTCGCAGCGCATACGCAAAAAAAGCATGACGCAGACCACAATCAACCAAAAAACTATAAGAAACCGTCACATTCTATGTAAAAACAAATTATCCAAGAAGAAATAAAGATCTATCGAGGAAGCGGTCACAGTTGACTGTTCATACAGATTGACCATAGCTCTATGATTCGATTCATTTTTTATTGAACAGATGATCACAATTACGGAAACGAACAGTTAACACAAAACGTTTGCAAACAATTTCGTAACATTCATTCCGTTTGTAAACATCTATAAAAATATAAGTAAGCAATCAAAGTTTCCGCTGGTATTTCCAAAAAGAAACTGTTTATTCAGTTATGCCTTCAATGCTTAAACATAATCGAATCTTTTATTACGATCAATGTCTCCAGTGAATGTTTTATGAACGCTGTCACTGTTCCGTTTGCGTCTAACATGATTTTATAAGATGGAGCCCAAAGAGGGAAAGCGAAACAACCTCAGCGATTCTTTAACTTTATCGTCTTCTAGTAAAACTTGAAAGCAACATTTTGGTAAGAAATATACATGAAACATTCCTTGTCCCTCTCATGCAAAATTACACTTTAACTATAAGTTATAACTACTTACAGCAGAAGGAATAGTAATGCAGGATTGATGTGTGTAAACTGAATGGTACAGAATACCGACATTTTACGAAAATTTTATATCCCTGTCCTCTTTTCACTCCATTAAAGGACAGTTTCCGGATGAAAAGGGTTCTTGTCTAAGGTCGACTTTATATTATGTGTACCAAATTTCATCAAAATAGGTTTAGCAGTTTAGGCGTAAAAGCCTCACAAACGGACAGATAGACAGGCAGATACATAGACAGCCAGACAGACAGAGTTACTTTTGCATTTATAATATTAGTACGGCTAGGTACGTGCGGTGGCATGGAAATTTTATGTGGTATCGTATGGGTACAACAGTTTATTTAGTAAGTATTTACTAGGTTTAAGATTTTAGCGTAATTACCTATATTTCGGTCATTAATATCTATCATGGTGGCTCGTTTGTTCATGTTTGCATATCAGGCGATAATAAATGAATGAATAAAAATAATCATGAATAGTAGTTACAGTCAAAAAGTAATTTTGAAAATGAGGAAAACCTACATACAGCAATACACCATTCAAATCCAACAGGAAAATTATACGTTATTAACCCACTCAAGTGCTATTGATGGCACATTGTTTCATTAGGCACTGAAATTATACGGCGTGATGAATCATGCCAACTTATTTCGTGTATTGCAACGGCCTTCGACAATCGCGTAAAATAAAAACTAATACCAAGTACATTATTGTTTTAGTCTTGTCATTATTATCAGCCATAAGGAAGTCAATTCTGTTTCAAGGTGAGCAATAGGAATTTCTGTCATTGATTCTTTGTTTAATTCTCTTTATGTTTAATGAAGTTCGCAGTGCGTAGAAGGTCAAATTTTTGGCAGCACATGTCCCTTGATGGAGTGGCTTTGAGCCCACAGATTGGTACTTTGTTTTCAAATAGTATTAGACACGCAAAGTATGAAGAACTTATACCGCGTACACATTAAATATTGATGTCAAACGAAAAGATGGGGCCACTCTGCAAAATTTATTTCACATCTCCGCTCCACCAACGACAAGAAAACTGTTACGGTCTGCAGCGGTCTGAGTGTATCATTAAAAATTCAACTCGTCTTACCCACTTGTGTGAGGGATTGCCGCATACTCGCCTATGGACACCATTTATATTTCCTTTGATTTGTGTCGTACATTTTTCCTTACATCTATGCTATTTGTTTATTTTACGAGTATTTATTGAGGAAGTAAGGGCATTGACACATGGCATTTTATGTGGAGGTTGATGTCATTATTGCTTTCTGATAATAATAAAATATACAATTGTAAGTGGCCTTTGACTACTGGAAGCACAGTTTTTAAATATTATGTAAATCAGAACTTAAGAGTTTCGTAGTATACATTAGACTTGGTATAGGACTTAAAATATGCGAGGAGGTAAGTACTTAAGTATTGCGACATACCTACATACATAGTTAAGCAAAAATTACATCTTGTATAACAACTTATCAGTCACAGATTTTATTATATTACGTTCATACTAGTACACTTACCTAAGAGAAAACTAAACATTATTAATTACCAAAATAAAAGGTGATACAACCCTGTTTGCATTTTAATCTCTTAATAAATATTAATAAATTTAATAAAAAAAATGCTTGATGAAATTTTTATCGCGCTACTCCACGATTATATTAACGATTACCGACCAACATAATTTTCTTAGCACACGTCAAGTTTTTTTCTATACCTACCAATGTATTTCGGCATAATTGAGTGACCTTTCGCTGTATTATAGGTAATATAGAGGACAACATAACAATTGCACCTGTACAATATACAACTGTACACACCTAATCAACTTCCTCGGGTAACATAAACATTGTGACCTTTATTGTACTTATGAATATAATGGCGTTGACGAACCCGATATTTCCGTTTGATATTGTGTCTGCTTATTATATGTATGTACGTTCAGTACAATCATTGACGAATTTCATTTACTGCCATCGATTGCTCAGGATTGGATGCCACGATATAAATTGCAGTAATTTACTCATTTTCGATAGCATTTGTAACATGTAAGGTCTGTTTAGTGCCTATTTGGATTCAATTAACCTAGATTACGATTATATTGAGCCGTAAAATGACTATATGTTGCTGTTACGAATGTTCATGGGATTATTTTTACGACGTTTCGACAATTAAGTGGGTGAACATATAAGCTATGTAAGTACAGGTAGTGACATAAACTTGAGTAGGTATAAGTACAAAACAGATAGGCGTGCGAACTTAATACAATATTTAACACGGTTGGCAGTCATTCTAAAACGCGGAAAATTTTCCCCTAGCTCAAGCACTTTGCAATACACCTAGTATGAAGTCGATTGTTAAATACTTAGTTCAATATAAAGTGTAGTCGAAGATTATGGTATTATGTAAAATATGTATAGAATGTTCAAATTGGGTGGGAAAAATTTAGCACCTTAATAACGAAATTATTGATAAAGAAAATTAAAACTTTCTTTCTCCTTTTCAATTTTTTCTAGGCCACAATGTTTGATATTCCATTGACGTCTATGGCTGACGGTCGCCGATTATCATTAGGTCTTCGATTAATCATCGTTTGTTGGCTATTCGAAATAAAAAACAAAGAACACAGAATACGTACTACACTACGTACTACGTATACGTATACGTATACTACGTATTACTTTGTGTATAAATGCTATAAATAGGTATAGGGGCCTCATAACCAAGTATTATTATGCTTACATAGCTGGGTGGCTCATTATTGACAGAAAATATCCTATTGATTGCAGTAGTCAACGTTTTTTTGGTTTATTCCGGAAATCCCCACCGAAAAATCCCTACCAGTGGGGATTGTTATTTTTTTTCCAAAAATCCCCACTAATAAAACTAACTCAGCTTAGTGGGGATTTCTGGAAAAATAAGTAACAATGCCCACCAGATTTTATTGTTTCAAAATTAATAAAAAAAGTCGTTAATCGCTTAATTAGGTCTTTATGGGCGTATTCAAGTAGAACGCTGGTTACCGGCGCCGATCTGCCAGCGCTTATCGGAACCGATCCGCGCAGGTAGTCGGCGCAGGTCGTCTCTATACTCTATAGCTATACTATAACCATAATGGAAGAAAGTTCTTGTTCTGGTAAACGACGATCTACAAGTAATTTTTACAAAAAAAAACCGACTTCAAGATCGACAAGTAGCGATTATTCAAAAACTACTCGCCAGATGTCGCTCAAATTTATATGGGACCACACGACGGGTATCAGCTTTCAAATGAAAAAAGAATCATAAGAATAGTTACACTAAGTCAAAAGTTATGAGGTAAAGACCTTAAATAGGTATTCTTACGGATAACTCAAAAACGACTCGTCGG